>VXBX01002338.1:165826-193822 GCA_013400415.1 Scytalopus superciliaris | reverse complement strand
CTGCCCGCACCGTCCCCCACGGACCCAGCCCCGCACTGCCCGCACCGCCCCGCACCGCCTCCGCACTGCCCGCACCGCCCCGCACCGCCCCGCACTGCCTCCGCACTGCCCGCACTGCCCCGGCCGCCAAGCCAAGCCAAGCCAAGCCGGGCCAGGCTCCGGGATGCGGACGGGGCTGACCGTGCGTGCCCTTACCCAGAGGAGCAGCCGCCGAGAGGCTCTGGCTCTCCCGCATCACCTGGCCCAAGGAACCCGCCACGATGCTGCCCGCAGCGCTGGGTGGGCTCGTGGAGAGAGTGTGTGATGCCCCCTGTGCGCCCAGCCTGCTGTCCTACACCCCGTGCCTTGGGATGGAGGAGAGTCACTGCAGGGCCAGCACAGAGTTCAGGGAATGCGACTCCAGAGATACCACAAGGCCGTGTTGTACATACAGCACTATTAATGCAAAGTATTGGTTGGTACCAAACACACCTCCATTAGACATATATTTTTAAAAAACCCTATATAAACAAGGTATCACCCTCTCATTAGTGCAGATCCACACATTAGGCCCTGAGATTAGCTCAGTTGGTTAGAGCGTGGTGCTCATAACACCAAGGCTGTGGGTTCAGTCTCTGCATGGGCCACTCACCTACAAGTTGGACTTCAATGATCCTTGTGGGTCCCTTCCAACTCAGGATACTCTGTGAAATTACTTGGAGCAGGGCCAGCCTGCTCTGGAGTTTCACAGGCTTTAACAAGCTGGAGCTGATAAGCCAGGCTGGGTGGAAGTTCACTCCTCACAGAGCCACTAAGACAGCAGTTCTAGGAGATGACATCCCTGCAGTCCAGGAGGTTCAGCAGAAGCCAGCTCTGGCCCAGCATGGCTCTCTGGCCCATGCTGGTAGCTGTGCCAGCACGTGCCTGTGCCCCAGCAGACCTCAAACAACCACTTATTCCCTTGGTCACCCCATACCTCAGCTAACCTGACCCACACAGCTGCTGTGGAGAAGGAAAAGAAACACTACCAAATACCATTACAGATGCAAAATATGTGGGGGTTGCATAGACAGGTTTAGCCTCAAACTGAAACACCCTTTCTATAGCAGGATGCTGTAACACACTGTGTTCAGGGCAGAATGCTGCCATCAAAGTCAAGGCTGGCTAGAGGCCACAGAAGTCGGTGGTGTTGAGGGACTGTGGGTTTCTGAAGGCAATCAGCTGGGCATGGTTCACTGCCTGCTCTGGCTGCAGCCCAAGAAACCCAGGACAGTCACTGCCAGCCACCTTTTGAAAGAGGCCAACGTGGAGAGAAATGGTTCCTGTTCCTCAGGAGCACATGTTCAGGAGCAGCATCAGCCTTCACCCTTCCCCTCCTGGCACCAGCCCAGGTGTTCAAGGCATCCTCCTCATTTTCTGTCTAGACTTTCTAGTTAGCCCTGTATGTGACTCCCTCTTGGCAAAGAAACACCAGTTCACCCCCAAATAAAATTATGGCTACAGTGTCACTTTGCTTTTAGCTTTGTCCTCAAGGCTGTTGACTCAGCAGAGCTACAGCTTTCAGCCCAGTATTCGGAACATGTGGTAACATGGAACACTGGTAAATAAAATTTTTATCTCATTTAGACCATTTCTTTAGTTCTGTACTTTAAATGTTCAAGAATGTGGCCTCTGTAAAAAGTAGCCTATGAACTTGGGCTGCCTGAGGTTTTGTTTAAGCTTACCCGGGAAAACAAGATGTCACAAACATCTGGGCTGCTGTGGCTCTTGGGACCTTTAAGGACATCGTGGCTTGCAGGAGGCTTCACCACAATGCTCAGTCTTGCCTGTGCTCCAAGGCCTTTGCAGGCATTTGGTGCTCTTGCTGAATCCATCTCTTGTGGAAGATGAAACTTCTATCAATCAATGTGTGAGTCTGCTGCCAGTTTTTGTGTAGATATTTCACATGTAGCCAACAGGAATGAGAAATTAAGCCAATCCGGTTCCTTGGCAAATTCAGGTGGTGTTTCAGTGTGGTTAGAGATGGTTCATAATACATTAGTAAGGAACTCTGCTTCTACTGTAACATTTTTATATTTAGAAAACCTTCTTTTAAAGTATGTGGCTAGAGGTGGAAAAGAAGATTAGAACAGCCTAGTCTGTGATAAAGGAAATTTTCAATTCAATGGGACTGCTGTAAAGGCCCTTATTTATTTTTCTCAGCAGTTGCATTTTGCCTTTCACTCGCTTGCCTGCAGCTTTAGATGCCGTGGAGGTTTTCTTCTGTAAGTTCTTCAAAGTG
This sequence comes from Scytalopus superciliaris, assembly GCA_013400415.1. Lineage (NCBI taxonomy): Eukaryota > Metazoa > Chordata > Aves > Passeriformes > Rhinocryptidae > Scytalopus > Scytalopus superciliaris. Next base: position 191,562 of record VXBX01002338.1, on the reverse strand, counting down.
ATGGATTTTCCCTTTGAAAGAATGCTTGGCTGTAGAGTACTACAGAAGTGTAACCTTTTTTTATTTTTTTCCTGTGCACGTGTGATGGTTTGATCTTTGAGAAGACATGTGTACTGCCACCTCTTTTGTTAATTTGCATGCCAAGAGCCTGAAAATTTGCATTACTGGTTTCATACTCCCCACCTGAAAGGCAAGGACAGTGATCTCCTACTACTGACAGTTAAAGGTCATCTGAAATACATGTTCCTCTCTAGCTCAGACTGGTGAGACATCCAGCATTTTATCAATCAAAGAAGCATATTTTTATTGATTAAATGCTATGGTTGTAGCAAGGCGCACTAACAAACAAGATGTACCCTCACTAGTGCTTACAATCTTTACAGACAAAAGGCAAGAGAAAAAAACCCAACATTTTAGTTTCTGTTTTAAAAAAAGAAAGCAATGGCACAAAGCTGATGAGAGGGATTTGCCAAGATCACACCTCCCAGCTAACATCAGCATCTTAACCACCAGCTATTCCCTTCTTCTTGGCTCTTATCCTTTAGATGAGTTCCAGCCTGTTAGATAGGTAAGAGTAATCATTTGTTACAGCCTTGGACTCTAAAAAATAGTGATCAAAGCCCAAGTTCTCATAGGACACTAACCCAGTAATAATTCTCTTATTTAAGAGTCCATACAGAACCACAGGTAACAGTCATTGTCCTATAAAAATCAGTAGCAAAACACTTTAAACACACACCTTTAGTGTAGGGATAATGCCACTCAAATCCCAATATAATTCCTATGAAAAAGCCATTTAGTTTGTTCACAGAAGTGAAATGATGGGGGGGATAGGAGCACCAGCCTGGGACTTGGGGCTCCTGAGTCTGTCAGCTTCGTGCCATCTAAGCCCACGCCAGGAAGTGTGGAAGCTCGCTGAATTCCCACAGGATAAGATCTAAATGCCAGCCATGCCCTGTAAACGCATTAAATCAAAGGCTGCCTTTTACCACAAACTCATAGAAATTCTGCTAAACGAGCCCTTGATCTTAGGTGGGACTTGGAGATACCAAGTCCCCAGTGATTAAGTGCACACTATTCCTGGCCATGCTTCCGAGTTGTGATCCCAGCACAGCCAGCAGGATCTGGCCCAGTGCAGTTTAATTACCACTACAATACGAGGCTGTTTAAATGCTATGAAAGCCATGATGACGTAATCCCACTCCTTGCCATAAGCATTTGAAAATATGAGGCTTCCTTTGCAAATGCCTTTTTTCTGACACTCTGAAATGTCACAGAAAGTTCAGTTCTGAAACATTAAAAGATGCCTAAAAATACTGAGTATTATTCATACACTTAAAGAGCTGGCTTTTATTGTAAGCGAAAAATGTTTCATAATTAGAAAACAAAACATTCATGAAGAGCTACATGCAATTCATCATCTAAAGAATTTAAATCATTTAACTTCAGATAAATTCAGCTTTGATCCTAAGACTGTAAGAGTCAACATTTCCTGAGGTATTTTCACAGACTTTTCAGGACAATCTCGAGTTCATTTGTCTGTGTGTCTGCTGCAGGGTCTGGTAAAGCATTCTGTTACAAAACTGATGGTTGCAATGCTAGGAGTGTTTAGAAGGCAGAAAAACAGGGATGTTAAGTGTTTTAAACTAAAATAGCAAGGCTTTCATTAATTTTTCAGGCTTTTTATGCACCTTTTAGCTTTTGGCTGTAGCTAATCAATTTGAATGTTCATATAAGTTCTGACTTTAGGCAATGAATTCTTAAAAATGTTTTATTTTGCATTTTTAAGATGTTATTGTGTAATGCATGTGCATTAAGAAAAGTTGTTGCTTTTGGGGATAGAATGCATCTGTAGGAATCTATTTGCCTCTCTAGAATCCAATATAATCTTTGGAAGATTAACTCTTGAGACAGATAACAGGTTTTCTTTAGGACAGTTAAATGCTGTCATTTTTTGTTGTATTCTTTGTCATGAGAGTGATTGCTTTGCTTTTTTAATATGAAAGATTTCTTCAAAAAACCTTTAGGTTTGGAAAATTAAATCAACTGCTGATCAATGGAAGGAGACTGGTGTATGATATTGTAGAAGCTGTTTCACCCATTTACGTCTCCTGTGATCTGAAAACCATTAGACTAAAGAGAAAGTTCAAACACCAAAAGCTGAGATTTTGGTGAGCCATTGCCCCAGGATTTTACCAGTGCTCCCATCCTGCCAAAGCAACCCGCTCTCCTTTAACCAGTAGGGATGTTCTCTCGGAATATCAGGATTTTTCAGTAAGAGGCATCATGCTACACTGTGATTCAGTCACTATCAAGTCATTACTTTGCACCATGGCACCAAAATCTTGGAATTGGCTTGTGTGCTTTGAAACAGAAGCAAGAAGATGCAATTTGATCACCCTTGTTTCATCCTTGCTCTGGCAGGTGAGGCTCAGGGCAGGCCTCAGTTGTTTGTCTGCACTCCCAGGGTCTTCTCTGAACATCTGCCAGATGTGGTGGCATTCCTCAAATTCTCTCTGCTGTTTGTGTCTCCTTGGCCCCTGAATCCTGGCTGCATAATTGGAAACAAACCCTTCCCTGGGCTGCCAGAGGAAGTGGGATGTGTGAACCCTCACACCACGCTCTCCTCAGCCTGTGACTGCCCTGTCAGCAGAGGATTCAGCAGGGACAAACCACGGGCACCTTCTCGGGGCAAGTGGTTACTCAATGTCATTCAATGCCAAGTCCATCTGAGAGAAGCCAGCCCGACCTGTCACACACCTGTGCAGGTTTGGGCTGGGGGAGAGTTAATTTCCTTCCCAGTGGCTGGCAGAGGGGGCTGTGTTTGGATTCGTGCTGAACACGGGGCTGATGATACAGAGATGTTTTTGTGGTTGCTGGGCAGGGCTTGCACAGAGCCAAGGCCTTTTCTGCCTCTCGTACTGCCGCGCTGGGGAGGAATTTGGGGGGAGGAGACACAGCCAGGACAGGAGAGCCCAGCTGACCAAAGGGACATCCCTGACCATCTGACATCGTGCTCAGTGTATAAAGTGGGGGGAAGAAGGAGGAAGAGGGGGATGTTTGGAGTGATGGTGTTTGTCTTCCTGAGCAGATGATGGTGCAGTGCTGGGGCCCTGCTCTGCTGGAGATGGCTGAGCACCTGCCTGCCCTGGGAAGCTGGGAGTTGATTCCTTGGTTTGCTTTGCTTGTGTGCACGGCTTTTGCTTTCCCTGTTAAACTGTCTTTGTCTTAACCCAAGAGTTTTCCAGCTTTTACCTTTCCTATTCTCACCCTGATCCTGTTGGTGAGTGAGTGGCTGCGTGGGGTGGGGTGAAACCATGGCAGTCCTTTTTCTCCTCACAGTTTTCGAGATCTGAGATCTTTGTTTTGCTTGAATAAGACACCTTGAGAGTGTCTCAGGAGAGCTACATTCAAATGAGTTCTCCAAAACACATTTTCCTTGTCTTCTTTTATCTGAATGAAATGTGTCTTACAAGTTAGTCATGTATACAGCAAAAGGCTGTAAAAGACTGCATATAAACATGTTTAATGAAGCTGAATACTGCAAGCATAAGCAGCAAAAATATTTTGTTTACTTAACATTTATACACACTCAAGTGAAAGCTTGTTAAGTTTGGTTGGCTAAGCTTGTTTTCAAAAGGGACCTAGAAGGCTGAAAAAGTTAAATAAATCAACATATGCATAACAACACAATCATTCATATTATCATTCTAGTTAAGTCAATGATTAATTCTGCTTTGAGGATGAAGTGGTGGTAAAACAACTCTAGTCTAATATTTAGTAGCAATATTACAGTCAACTCAAAATTCCAGATTATATCAACACATGCTTATGTAATACAGGAGAAACTTTTAGAGCTAAAGTTTAAAGAGAAATCTGAATAACCATATGCTTATTTGAGTATTTAAATATAGATTGAAACTAGCTGCTCTCCACAGTTGGCTTGTATATATCTGCTCTGTCTGCAAATAAAGAGGTCACTTGAGTTCTCTACTGACTTTAAATGGCTGAATTGGAAGAGCAGGAAAATGGCACAGCAGCAGCAGAAAGGACAAGGTCTGAAATTGGCTGTTGTCAGAAGTAAATATGAACTTCAGTGGGAAGATGAGAGACACTGCAAAGCTATCTTTTTAAAAGCATGAGTAGCTGCTCTGCCCGGGACAGTCTGGATATCATGAATGTTGTACCTGGGCATTCAATACAGCTTGGTGGGGGGTTTCACCACTGATAAAGAGTTCCCCATCCTAAAAACTGCAGTAACACAAAGCATTGCCCAGCTGGCTGCTGTAAAACTGGAGAGAAAACCAAAGCCTTCTGCTGCACATTGGTCTTTCCACTCTGACACAGAAGACAGGAAACTGAGCTCTTCCTCTTGGAGACAGTGAAAGATAGTGTGGGATGCCCCTTGTGGAGTAAGAGAGTGATCTTGAATGCCTGAGAAAAGCAACACTCTACAGATTTTAGTTCCTGGCTACAGCAAAGAGAGAATTTCCTATCTCAGCAGGCCTGGAGAATGGCACTTTCAATATGCAAACCAAGAAGCTGAGGTGGCAACCCTTATTTCCTTTCTCCAAGTCTGTCCTTAAATATGTGTACTCCAAGCTCTGGAAGAGGTTGCTGGCTTGCCTCCCTTAGGCTCATTAACAGCTCTTACTCTCCCTTCTCTCCAAATTTCTTTGCAGGGGAAAAGAAGTTCCTGGGAATGACCATGGACAATCTTTTGGCTACAGAGATGGAATGGAAACAGAATCAGCTGAGTTAATGAATGCTCTAGTTCTTCAGGATAGAAGTTGGTAGGTGAAGACATTCTCTGCCTGGATAACCCTTAGACAGCTGACCTGATCTCACAGCAGACCCTGCTTGGAGCAGAAGGCTGGACCAGAGATCTCCTGAGATCATTCTAACCTGACCTATCCCATCATCCTATGAAAATGGAGAATCTGCTTTACAGAAGCCAGCACAGATGTTGGGATAGAAAACATGGTTTCCATTTAGAGAACAAATGACGCATTTTGAAAAGAGTGTGTTATGCCATTTATTTTACAGTCTGAAATGACTTAAACCTGATGGAGGAACTTCTGTTTTCCTATTACAACCCTATGGAGAGAGCAGTATGAATCTTTCAACACTGATGCAGCCCTACAGGTTTCAGCTGGATATAACCAGGACCACATTTTAATTGGGAGAGCACAGAGTAGAAGATTAAAAACATTGCTAAGAAGTTTTTACATTAACTTTGTTAATGTGAAAAAGATTCTTTAAAAAATGGGCATTTGCAACCTCACGTTATCTGTACATCAAAGGAAAATGTATTTGCCTTGATTCTAAGGTAAGTTTATACGATTACAAAGATCTTCCTGAACAGGTGAGGCAAAGGAGGGAGGGATGGAGGTTGTGAGTTCACGTTTTCCCTTTAATATTTTCCACTTCTATAATCTCTTTTATCTAAGGATTTCAAAGCACTCTACGGACATTAATGAATTAAGACTCACAGCAGTCCTGAGAGAAAAGGTAATGGTTTAAAGACTGAAATTCAAAGAGATGAATGGATATAAATGGGAAATAGCATTCCTAAAATATCATATAATATTCAGACCAGATGGAAAATCCCCTATTTTCCTATTTCTTTCTATCCTATGTGCCTTCAAGACAATTCACAGTACCGGAAAAGATGGTAAGAAGTGTTTACAGTTGTTTACACACACAGTTTGGATACAGAAACAAACCAAGGCAGACAATATTTAAAGAGAATTTCCTGTATTTCACCTTGTGCCTGTTTCTCCCTGTCCTTTCAGAGGACATCAGTGAGAAGGATCTTGCTTTGTCTTCTCCCTGCAGCTCTATGTAGTGGTAGCAAAAATAAACAGGGAATAGATCAGATTGCAAAATCACGGGTTGTTTTGAACATTTTAAACTTAAATTGGCCTATAGAGGGAATGGATTGTTTACAGAATACTGTTGTACTGAAATGGGTTTGCTCTACAAATGACAACACTCAGGACTGTATGAAATCATTTAACCAGGACAGCAGAGTTGGAGAAAGGCTCTCCTGCCCAAAATCAACCCGTCTCTGAACACAGAGGCCACAGCCACAGGGAAGGAGTCTTGGGGCTCACTGCAATGCACAGTGTACAGCACATTAAAGTGCCCTTACCTCTTCAATGACCGGCTCAATTCCTGTGCCTTTGCTAACCTGACAGGTTCTGTATATAAATAATTCTATTGCTGGTTGGCAGAATTCACCCCAAAGGATGCAATATCATGTGCAATGATAAAAACAGCATCTTTCAGAAAGCAAGCAAGGCCTTTGATGCGCAGGGACTTGGAATTTCAGGGCGTCTGTGAAGTCTTGCGACTTTTCTTCACCTTTTATGTTTCCATTGGTCACAGATACACTTTCCCCTCAAACACATTTGTAGTTCTCCCAGCTACTGTAAAAATTTATAAGCAGGCCCCAAAGGGAAAGTGCCTTGAATCTTCCAAGGAGAATATCTGCTGTAATCATGTAATGAGAGATCTCTCTTGATGTACAGCTTTCGTTCGAGAAGAGTCAACAGTCATGTTAAGGGCATGTCATTTCCTAACTCAGAAGTTCTTGCTGTCCTGGGGCATTGGGAAACGAACCTCTTTGTGATTTTATTTTTTTTCCAAATTGTTTTTTTTTTTTAATTCATACTCTGAACAAAGCAAGACACTGGGAAGTATCTGCTTACAGAGAAAATAGTTTCACATCAGTCAAAAAAGCCTGCAATTACAAGTGGAGGCTCATTTCATGCTCTATAAAAGGCAAACAAGACCTGAGTTATAATACATGCATATTAGCTCTTTTTTTTACAATTATAATAATAAAGCTTCAGGATAAACATCTAGGAGCAAGTCTTCTTTCCTGTAGGAGAACACGATTCCAAGTGTTCAAATATAAGAGCTCCTGAGCCACTTTGGCCAGCAAACATTGGGTGAGAAAGTGCAGCATCATTTAAAGGCCATCCTCCCCTATGCTTGGTGCTGCAGCACATCTCCAGCTCTACAGAGTATGGCAAGCTGGAAAGATGTCCAGCCCCCAAATCAACATCAGGCTGGAAAGATGTCCAGCCCTCAAACCAACATCAAGATGAAAAGATGTCCAGCCCCCAAATCAACATCAAGCTGGAGAGATGTCCAGCCTCCAAATCAACATCACTATGCAGATAAACCAGGAATGGTGGTGCTGTAACAAACCAGCTGCATCTCTCCCTCTAAAACTACTCTAAAGTCTCAGAAAGTAAAAGCAGATGTACCAAGTGATGCCAAAACCCAGTTTTGTTCAATCTCCTATCCCTGACAGGGCTCAGTAACCAAAGTCTGTGAGAAGATACAACAAACCAAGCACAGTTATATTTATGGACTGTATAGTCCCAGCCTGCAGCAATTTGTGGCTCACAGCCTGAGCCAGGCAATGCCTCTTGTTCTTGTATTTGAAAGGAGAGTAAATGAATACTCCCAAGTCTTCTTCTGAAAATAAACAGCTGGGCATCACAGGCACTCAGGCATCCCACAATTTCCTCATCTGTTTCCATTAAAATAGGTTAAAATGTGTATGAATTCCCATAGGGCTGCAGGGAGAAGACAAAGCAAGATCCTTCTCACTGATGTCCAGTGAAAGGACAAGAAGAAATAGGCACAAGGTGAAATGCAGGAAATTCTCTTTAAATATCTTCTGTCTTGGTTTGGTTTTTGGGCTTTCTTTTTTGGGTCTTCTGGTGGGATTTTTTTACTTTGAGGTGTTCAAATGCTGGATTAGGTTGCTGGTAGAGGCTGTGTTGTCTCTATCCTTGGAGAAAATCCTGAACAACCTGCTGTGGCTGCCTTTGGTTGAGCAGGGGGCTAAGCCAGATGAACTCCAGAGATGCCTTCCAACCTCAGCTACTTTGTGATTGTGTGAGATACAAGCAGTGTGTAGCAAAAGACCCAGATCCAAAGGATTTGTGTTGTTTCTGTCTTGAAGCAAAACTTGAAACTTCAACTTCCACAGCCCAGACTCATGTTCTGTGTGAATTACTGCTGTTAGGCCAGAAAGTCACATCCACTTAGTCATTCCCCACAGCTCCACAGGTAAGGAATTCCATCAATATGTGAATAAGGCAATTATCTGGTATATTTATCTTTAATAGTCTTGTATGAGCAAGACCTCTGAAATAGACTGTCCCAGCAAAAACTGACCTTTTTTTTTTTTGGAATCTTTTGGGTAGCAGATGCTTATGCAGTAGAAGTTTGTCATCAACAGAACCTGAATTTTGCAGCTCCAAAGTACAAGTGAAAACTTGAACTAACAGTTTCAATGACTGGCAATGAATATCAGATCAAAACAATCTCTCTGGTCCTGCACTGTATGGATTGCAAGTAGGCAAGAGAACATATTGCAAGTAGGCAAGAGAACACATTGCATCTCACAGAGAAGGAAAGAAATGGAAGCATTTGAGAGGTCTGTGAAATTCAACTCCCAAACTCCCAACTTCATCACAAAAATCTTCTCTTGGATTTGCTTGTATTACTCACTCAGAGTTCTATCAGAATTTAATTATTTCTATAACACTATTAAGTACTAAATCAAATACTAGTTCTAAAATACAACTGGTACAAGTTCTTCTGCTGTCTTGGGTGCCCCAGGCTGGCCAGGCAAACTTCAGACAACAAGAATAAGGCTGAGATTAAAATTCTGGGGGGTCTTGTTCCAAGCAGAGACATTCAGTGTCTCAGTGGGGGCTGCAGCTTGGCCACTGGATAACTGTGTGACCCCACAGTGGCATGTACAAGTACCAGCAATTTGAGATGCACATCAAAGACAGTTTTAATCAGATTTACAAAAGTCCTATGAGGAATAAAGGAGACATGTTTGTTCCCAAGACAGGTTAGCAGAATATTGTGTTGCCTTCTTGTTCCCTGCTGTCCAATGCACTCTCCCTATTTTGTAAACTGTAAAACTATCAACAATTGCTTGTTATCACATCTTGTCCAATTTACACACCGTGCAATCAGATTTTCATTTCAGCTAACAGGAACTTTCTTTGTTTGCAAGTACCTGCTCCCATGCTAATTTAATCAGTTCAAGCAGTTACAGAAAATTAAAATCCATCCCAACATTAACCATAATTTACCAAAGCCTCAAACAAACCCAGTGCATTTATTTTACACTGACAGTCCTAACATGTGACACCTTCAAACACATAAAACATTTTCAGGGGAAGGGGAAGGCGGGTGAAGGACAATTGCAGAAGAACCACAGCAGAGAAGGCTGCACCTAAACCACCTGTGTGTATAAAACAGTTGTTACCACAAGTGCTGAATGAACCAGGCAAGAAAGAGCGTGAGAAAAAAGCGTAGGAGGCAGAGCATGAGCTGGCCCTGCCTCTCTGCAGGGCTGAGCTGCTGTGCATGGGCCAAAACAGGCACCAGTTTGGTGGCACCTCAGGTGAACACCTTCCTGCCTCTTTATAAACTGGGAGAATAAAGCTGGAGAAACAAAACCTAAAGAACCAATATCTAAGGTAACCACAAGTGGATGGTGTTTATTTTGGCTAAGTTCTTCTTCACACTGAATGTCTCCTAGATTTTTCGAAGAAAAGAATCTTTTTTTTTTTAAGATTGTAATAAAATTAATAGCAATTAAAGGTCCCTATATTTTTTTGGTAATTTCACCTGAAACCTGGCTGCTACTCCTTATGCCTCATAGGAGAAGTTTCTCTTTATTAACTGCATGCAAAGACCAGGTGCTTGAAAACAAAAAGAAGGATCCATACCCAAAATCTCTGTATCAATCATGTAAATACAAACATGCTTGCTTTCCCACTTCCCAACTTAACTTGTTACTTTATTTTCTGTTTAATTTTATTATTTTTTTCTGTCTGAGAGGGGGGGAGGGGGAAAGAGGGAGTGGAGCAAAGAATGTTATGACTATTGACCTGAGACAGTCTCCTGGAAATAATCTAACAGCAGGGAACAGCAAGTCCTTTTCAAAACCAATGAAGCAAGAAAATGCTGTTGACCAAGCTATTGTGAGAGATTTGATGGAGGGGAGGGGGGAGAAATAATGGAAGAGAAGGAGGAGAAAGGATAAAACTCTGCCTTACACTCATACTTACTCTTTCCTTTAAAAGAAAACCACCTGTTTTCAAGGCCATCACTTTTATGCCACCTCTGTTGTAACTAAACCTTACCCCAAAAAGATGCAGGTTTTACTGGCCATCAGATGTCGTGATCAGGTTTGTGGCTGCAGGAGTTTTGGTCACAGCATGCAGTGCTACACAGGCTTGCATTTCCCTTGGGTGGCTCTCCTCATAATGCCCTGTGGTAGCTTGGAAAGACAAGGCACTATTTCTGTAGAGTCAACAATATCTCTTTCCATCCTTCTTGGGGAGCTCTATGTTTTCTCACTATCCGAGACTTAGGAATTCTGACGTCGCCACATGTTTATTTAGATGCACTTCATTGTGCATAAATAATAGGAAAAAACCCAAGGAAACAAACCCTATTCCCAGTAAAAATGAGATCATCAGCAGCCAGCACTGCCAGGACCACTTTCAGTGTGAAATTATGGCCTTAGAGAGACCCTGAGGGTGAGGACCTTGCTGGGATACATTTTGTGTGTTGCTTCAAGATGCTACTGCCAGTCCCAGCTGGGTCAAGCACCACAGCAAAGCTGGCCCTAGGAAGACAAATCATGAAGATTTTAACTATTTGTTTTCTAAAGATGCTTTTTCCCTACAAAACCCCTTTTGATTCAAATTACAATGGACAACATTGATATGTTGTTGGATCTGAACCTAAGGGTAGTTTAAAACATAATAAAGTGCCCATATAAGCTCTCAGATAACGCTCACCATCTAAAATAACTTAGGGAAGACTGTAGGTGATGCTTGTGTGAGAGAAACTTCCCACTCAGGATTTGGGTTTTGTTTGTAATTAATGATCTTTGGTTCTTTTTGCTGATCCTTCATTCTCTTTGTGCCTGTGCACAGGCACATGGGGTGGTTTCTCACTGAAATACAAAACCCTCCATGTTAATTCATCTTTTGAGTTAATCCATTTACACTGAAAGCCAAGAGACTGAAATTATTATTGTTGGGGCCTGACAGTTGGGGCCTCATCAGGAACCCGTAGCAGTGGGTTTGACTTTCCTCATTCCTCATCACTTCCCCCACATCAAGCCCACTCATCCAAACTGTACATAAACAAAGGGAGCTTATTGTTTGTGAGTGTCAGAAAATTCAAAACTGAAGCTGTCTATGAACTCTGGCTTTTATTTATGGTGTTTGTTGGTGAAACAGGTGGCATTTTCCCACCACATCATAAAGGAGAGTGGAATTCTGCTCCAAATGTCAGAAATCATCTATTCTTATTACCCAGATAATGTGTAGCCACTGTTCACACAGAGCAACTTCCTGAATAAGTTAGCACATATTTACATTTTTAACTGTGATATCACACTTCAGGATTCTTTTTTATGGACAAATTCCCTGGTTATTTCAAGGAATAAAAACCTAAACAGGGCAGGCAGGTTTTAAGAACTTCGTATAGTTACCTATAAAAGCCATTTCCTCTACTGTATCAAAGGCAGATGTTCTGCAGAAGCACCAACACCAATGTGCAGGAAAGAAAAAAAAAACTGAACTGTTGATGAAATAATGAAGACACTTTTCCACATATTTAGGTATCAAATAAATAGCCTAGAAAAATGTAATGAAAGAATAAAGAAAAAGGCTAAACAAAAAAGCCACAAACCACCTTTTGGGATGAAAGCAAGCATGTGTAATGGGAGCCCAAAGGGTAATATATTCAGAAAGCTGTAAGTGCTGAAAATGAAGGCTTAGAATGAAAGCAGCTCTTCAGCCATAACTCCACTCTCTCTAACATAAAGCTATAATCTTTTTCTCCTATGTTCTCATTATTATCTGAGCACTAAGTGTCAGTTAAGAAGATGTAAGAGAGCAGGAATTTTCAGTGGGGCGGAAATCTTTCGTCTCCTGTTTTCCTACATACAGGAATGCTACAATTTTGTCATGGCTTTTAACTAATCTTGGGTTTACTGCTGCTGTGACAACCTTTTAAGGAGGGAGAATGTGAAATGAAATGATACTGTTGCACTCTAATAGACTGAAAGTACTTCTTTTTTAAACCCAAAGTAGGGGTTTCAGTATTAACACCGGAGAGGTTGAAGCCCATATTTGTGATGAAATTGTGAGTGAAACAGAAGCAGATTTGTTAGCAAGCAGGAAGGGACACCAGCTCAAGCTTCTGATACCCTTCTTTGTATTTTGAGGACTGGTAGATAAAATGCAACTGCCTAGAGTCAAAGAATTCCTTTGTTTTACAAATTTTCTTATTAGTACCATAAAGAACACAGTATTTTTGCCTGACTATTTTACAGAAGAGAAAACAGAAGTGTTGCAAAGGGAAATGGTTTATGAAAAAGGTTCTCCTCATTCACAGTCTGTCACTCTTTCAAAATACAGCTCTTATAAGAATAGTCTCAGTGGAGTATGCAGCACTGTTTGAGGAATAAAATATTAATCAGACCAAGAAAGAAAACAAAATGTATCTGTGAGTAGCAGTCAGTCTCAACCTGCTGTTTGTTTCACTTCATAACTGGATGTTTACAAGGTTTCAGGGTTAAGGCAGGTTATGGATTTCAGTGGGATGCCTGAATTTGGAACTGACTCACCCCTCAGAGAGGGAGCACGAAGAAATACAGATTCACTGAATTCACTGACTTCCTCTTAGAGTGAAAGGACTCTTTGGCTGCAGTTTCTAGTATGTGTACAACATTTCATTCTCTTTAAAAAGTACTCATGCAGATTATATATATATATTGAGGTACTTTAATTTAAATAGCATTCATTCATTGCTTTCATGAGACATAAATGTAGCTGACCAGACAGGGATAAAATAGCTCTCCCTATTCTGGAAGGACACAAAATTGATTTTACACAAAGGTTTGTAGCTCAAAATATACCATATGCTGCTTGTTCAAACAAGCAAACTATACACTGTCTTTGGGGATAACTCCTCAGAAAGTTGCTGTGTTCGGGGTCTTTTGCATTGATCAGTTAGACCTTGATAACACAGAGCAGTCTGTTATATTTTACTACAGATACCAGATTTTCCTTCCAGTGTTTAAGAACCCAGTGCACAAAAACTAAAATCTCGTTGACATTCATCTCTGCTTACTGAGCAAATTCATTTACGTGGCTCTTAAAAGGACAAGGGACTGTTTCTTCTTCATCCCTCTCCCTACAACTGGAAAAATCATTAATACAGCAGAAAATCTTGAAAAAGAAGTTTCTATGTGTAGGGAGAGCTCTTTAGCCACTGCGTAGCAGGAGCTGGAGGATGAAACAACTCAGCCCTTATTTAACTGCAAACATTTTCTTAAGAAATAGTCCAGATCAATTGCAGTCACGTTTTGAATCCATACATGTCATCACTCACACGAGAAAAATTACACTCCACCTCTCTCAGAGAAGGTGATTTAAAAACATCATCAGTGCAGTTGCAGCTATGCTAACAGCAAGACCTCTCTGCTTATAACACCATTGATCAGTCTTACACGAGCCATTGGGTTGAGGTTTTTTTCCCAGTTAACATTAAAATGAAGAAGTAAAGTTTAGGATCCAAAGTGTTCCACTCCCAAGGAGTTTCTGTGCTCTCCACTCTGAGGTAACCAGGCAATAAAATCCCCCAGTCCCCCACAAGGAAAGCACTCAAAACTGCAGTCACGGATCCTTGCTTTGGGGCATTGTCTTCTAGTTCCTCAATTTCACACTTTGCTAGAAGCACAGTAACAGCAAGTTTCAATTACTCACATCTCAACCACTTACCAGTATTGATGAGCCTGAACTGCAGCATTTCAACCCACACTTCTGATATGGAGACAGTCTCCTTTTGAATTTTTTAATGCTGCCTGGTTATCATTTCTTGGAACATAGCTTTCTGAATCCTAAAGAGACATATTGAAGCAGGAATGTGGCAGCAGACACATTACTTATTACAAATCATTTAAGGGTTGTTTCCTCGGAAAAGAAAAAGCCTTCCTTCCTTTAACCTTAGAGGAAATGAAATGCATCCCCTGCTGCCATAAGTAATGACAGAAAGCAACGTTTTAAAATACAAAGTGGTCGCTCTGTTTATTCATACCCGTGGAAATTACATGTTCGCTCTCCACGTGCACAAATGGATTCACATCCATAAATTGCAAGTGATTCGGTGAAGTTTAGTGCAGTACAGCTAACTCATTTTGGGGGCCTGTCAGTTCTGTTAGCATCACCCCCATGGCCTCAGTGGAAGATGGGAATCAGTCCAAAGGATCATCTAAGGAAGCACAGTCGTGTACCGTATTGCTACAGCAACCCCTCCCTTGATACAGCAGCATCTAACTAGTGTAGACTTCCACCCTGGAGCCATTTCTACATGAATACAGCTCTGAGTTATTACAGCCTGAGTTAAACTCACTCTTATCTTACCCAGAAATAGCTTAGTGACCAGGAAGTCCCAAGTCCAGGACTAGCTTTTCTGTTACTTTATGGTCAGGAAAAAATATGAGCCATATTCAGTATTTAATGGTCATCTCTTCTCTCCCATATTCCCCCTTACTCCAGGAAAACAAAGAAATGTTGAAACATGTCTGCTGCTGGAGTTCACTCAACATTTCTATAATTATCCCTGCTGAGAAACTCATTTTAGAGAGGGTTGGGTTTTTTTCCACAGAGAAGGGAAAACAGATTAATTCCTTGGCAACGAAATTGTAATTAATCAAAAATGTGGCTCTATTCATACTTAGCTCCTTCATTATAATAAAATATCAGATGTTTACTGCTGAAATTATAGTCTTGATTCAGTGTGAAATCAGGTGGCTCTTAAGATTTAATTATAAAAATAAAAATTAGGTTTATTGACTCTGCACGAGTGTTTATCTCGATCACTGATTCACTGATTACAGAAAGAAATGATTTAACACGAGGCAGGACTTTCTGCAAACAACTGGAGAAACATGTTTATCTCCAGCCCAACAGTCTGTCAATCAGCCTGGCAAACCACCCTCATGTCAGCAAGCAGAGATCTGGCCTTGCACTGCCTCAGATTCATCCCAGCAATTAAGTGAAGGCAAACAAAATTTTCAAGAGCAATGTGGCCTGTGTACAAAGGCCCCTCAGGGCACTACTCACACTTCCCCAAGGTCACTGCAGAGAGGTTTGCTTTTTGGTGCACACAAGCTTCCACCACATCTTTTCACACATAAACAGCAGCTTTCCGTGCCAATATCCATCCATCCTCCCCCTGCATTTTCTTTGGGAGCACATCTCTCTCTCCTGCTAACCCAGCAGAATGGGGAGCTTTTGTCTTTTCATAATGGAATGAACCCGACCCTGCCACCTGAGTCCACCCAAATCTGCCCTTCAAATCAGGACGTCACCCTGGTTTTGGTTCGAGCATTTAATTGCTTAAAACTTGTCTGTCAATGCTACTTTGTGCCTTCTGTAAATTCTAATGGAAAAATATTGAACCTTACCTGATAGTGTCTCTCTTTGATCATGTTTTCAGATGAAATCCAGATGTTGAGGAGGGAACTAAAACCCAGAGTGGTGCTGGCTTTTCTGTTCTTCCATGGATTTGTTGAATGGAGAACTGAGAGATGTGTCTCAACCTTGCTTTCTTTACCTCCTGTCAATAAAAAATACCCCAGATTTAACCTTTTCTTTATGTAAAGATTATTATTTTAATAGACTAAGAAAGCAATAGATATTCTGGCTGAATGCATAAACGGGTCATACTCTTTCTGCTACAAACTCAAAAGAGAGTGAAAAGCTGAGCTCTTAACATGCCCAATTAACTTCACCCTCATCCTCCCAGGCCTCTGTGATTTTGCAAAGTGGCACCTTCTTCCCCTCAGGATTTTTGAAGTCTACACCATCTTCTAGAATTAAGCAGCTTCCTCTGCTCTGTCCCACAAATTTCATCTGGAAAGCCTACCTACTAAGACAATTGAAGTTCTTGTCTACACAGGGAGATCTGAACTTCTCTGTCCCATCTCCTCAGCAGGTCCTCAGCCACAGGAAGATATTCCCAATTCTTCTATTGAAGTTCTTTTACTTGTAGAGCATAATGGACTTTTTATTAGGACAGAGAAAGAAAGACATTGCAATTGAGAAGTGAGGGCCATCGCCTGCCATTCTTGCCCTGCATCAAACAACACATGGGTATTTTGTGTGAAATACTCACTGGAGGCACCAGGAGAACCTCCTTACAGGTGAAGGTGCTGTGATGCATTTCAATTCTATTTCACTCTTTGGCCCAATAAATGTTTGCTTATCTATAAAGCAGAAAATTTGCAATAATCCCATGCACAGCCAGAGGCAGCAGTTTGTGTGCCTGAGAAGCTGGGATGGGTTTGGCTAGAGGGAAGGGGCTCAGTGTCTGAAGTCTGCAATCGGCTGAACAGGGCAAGGATTTTGGAAAATCTAAGCCCAGTTTTGAAATAACACCCTAACTGCTGGGAAATCTGTCATTGTGTATACTGTGGTTGTGAACAGCATATCATATCAAAGCAGAGCCCCTATTTCAGCTGATCTGATGCTCCTGGAAGCTACTGTGACTCAGACAAGCGACAGCACAAGCAAATAGGTGTAAAACCAGCTGGTTGTTGTCCCAGCCTTTATGACAAACCTTCACCCTCAGCCTCGGGACCTGCTGGGTGGGTGCCAAGCATCACTTCACACCCCAAAGTTCCCCAAAGAGCAACTTCCCTTTCTTAAACTGACACCAGGAGGCATCCCTTGCTCAAACTGACACCAAGGGGCATCCCTTGCTGGCAAGGATGCTCAGAGAGCTTACCCCTCAGGATAAATGGCCCTGGAAGAAGGTGCCTGCATGCCAGCTAACAGCCCATTGCACCTCACCTGGGGAGTGCAGCCTGCCCAGTGTCTTCCCAGCCTCTGTCATTTTAATGGACAGCTCTCCATTGTGGCTCAACACTGCCAGTCCCTTCAGGGGGAAAAGGAGCAAGCGCTGCACATCGAGCATACCTGACTGACAGGCCACCACCTCCTGGAGAAGAGCCAGGAGGGAATTCACAGGGAAAGCATCAGAATCTTAACTGGGTGCAGAATTTTCCTGTGTCAGGTTATTCAGAGGGAAAAAAAAGGCTTTTTGTTTGAGCGCCACACATTTTCCTGCATTCTCCAAGGGGGAAGAAACAAAACAGAACAAGATAGCTAAAAAAATGAATATTCAAATGCATTTAAGTTTCTCCTTTTTTTTTTTTCTTCTTTTTTTTGGCTTTGTGTCTTCACAAGAAAATATCCTCAGAGAATTGTAATTTCTGTGAGGCTGCCAAGCAGAGCAAACTGGATTTTATTTTGATGGGCACACCACAGTGTGTATTTATCATCCTCTGTGCCTTCTTGGAACACAAGTATTACTGCATTGCACTGTCTATGCCAACAACCTCATCTGGAATATTATAATGCCCATAGCACCCTAAATGTATTTGTCTAGTTATTAGCTTTAATTGCCAGGCTTTCAGTGAAAAGGTAATAAACACAAGTTTCCTTTAATAATAGAGGACTCTAAGTTATTTTCTCATACAGTTCTAGGTTAATGTATATTTGATGCTATACTTTTTTTCCAATAAAAATATTTCAAAAGAATGAAACATGGCTTTAATATTAAAAAAGCCACCCTTTAAAACATGATATTAACAAAATTTTTTATTTCTCTTGACTTCTGTGGTACTTTTATCAAAACCTTCATTGCAAGGCTTTGGTAAATGACATTTTACAGCCATTTTAAGTAAGAAAACTTGTTCATTAATCACATGAAGCTAAGTTTATTTTTACAATAAGAATTACAAATAGCTTCTGAAATAGCTTTTTTGAAACACTTTGTCTACAAATTATTATTCAGTTATTGTATAAACTGAAACTCTCAGGAGCCCGTTGCTTGGCGGTGGTGTGACTTAGAAAAGTCTATGAAATTAAAGGTCAGGTTAGTCATTCTCCTTGCCTGGTCTCTTGTCCTCACTCACCTCTGCCAGTTCTTCTAGTTAAAAGTACAGCTCGACTGTCATTAGAATTTAAAGCACTAACTATTTCATATTAATAACACAAGGCTTTGCAAAAATTCTCAGTCCTCTCATAGCTTAGAATCACTTTCTAGTAGCAGCCTAAGAGGCTTCCAAGCAGAGTGTAAGCTCTGCTGGGATTTTAACTAGAACAACACAGAACAGAATTTATGAGCAAAACCCTCCTGACCATCTTCTGTTTGCTCGAGTGGACACGTGTCAGCACTTGCTATGCCAGCAAATGATACCTTGGTAGATTTATGTAGCAAGAGATTCAGTGAGAAAGTTATAATGAACCTCTGAGCATATTTAAGGAAAAGCAACTGCCAGAGATTAAGGCAAAGATAATTACTGTTGACATGTTTAATCCCTTTGTGGCAGATGAAATAGTTCAGCTTGGTTGAGATGCTACATGCAGAATACAGAGCAGTGTTTCAATAGAGATGGCATTTGGAACATGGCAGGTGCAAGTAAAGTTTATTTCAGATATTATGGGCTTTGTGGTGGATTTACTGCACGCAAGTAACATTCTCATGGGGAAAAAAAAAAAAAGTTATCTGTGCAGTGCTGAACAACTCTCTCTACACACAAAAGACATGGAAAACTAGTCAATGGAAAGGAAAGTCTGTTTTCAACTCATAACTGAATTTTGCTTTTAATTGCACACGGAAGAAGCTCAAAATCCCCTGTTCCCTTTATGGCATTATAATGCATGACATTTCCAAGAAGTAAGGAATTTTTATTACCCATTCCACAACGTGGAATCCACAGCACAGACAAGCCAAGAGTCTGCCTTTCCTATGTGCTTACTGCAAGGAAGACTGGAAACAGGGCATATGGTGCTGAACCCCTTTGAAAAAGCAGAAGGTCATTCAGTAGGTAACCCTTTCAGCTGGGAATGTGGCAGAAAGCAGGAAAGAGGAATGCCTAGTCCTTGTTCAGCGTGTTCGTCCGCACATCACAAGCTTAGAGGTAATTACAACACACACTCGTGTCCCAGTGTGGGTGCCTGTCATGTACTTGCGGCTGTGGTACCTGTGGGTGGGATTACCCAGAACAGGCTTAAGAGAGGCTTGGTGTGAAACAAATGAGCTGTCAGAAGTCACAGTGAGAGAACTTACAGAGCAAGAAGTGCCCTAAGATGAAAAGGTGGCTCAAGTAAGAAAGGCAGAGCTGGACAGAAGGTTTAAAGCGAGACATGTAAAGAGCAAACTCAAAGAAACAGCTTTCAAATAAGATATGGTACAAAAATTCAGGAAAAGGAGAATTACAGTGACATGGAGAAAAATCTTCAAATAGAAAACACTATTAACATTCTCAAACTATATTAATTCCTGATGTAAATCTTCCAAAACCAGTCAGTTTGCAGTAGAGGAAAATGTCTTGATGTGAATGCAGCATTCTTCCAACTCAATGAATTATGCCAAACAATTCAACAGGAGAATATTGAGAATCTATTTAGCTGAACCAGAGGGGTGAAGTAAATCTGTGCAATGTCAGTGTAGTCTGTTTTGTTGGTCCCACAATGCAAAGTATTCTGCCACTGACATGCCATTTAAAATTACATGTGTCATTTCTGGGTTAGGGCACTGAGGGGGGGAGGAATTTGTATAAGAATCTGTGTTTTGAACACACATTTACTTTTGGATGTGTCTGTGCAGCAGGAATCCTTTTGAATAGGAACTTGGATGCTGCTTGTTGACAAGAACCTGATGGAATCAGGTCTTAAGAAAAGTGCTTCTTAGGCTGCTTTAAGAATCCACACTGAATTTCATTACAAATACATGACAGAATAAATACAAAACAAATGAAGCATTTTCAGTAGCACAATCGCTTAGGGAAATAAGATCTTCCCAAGGCTCCTGCAAATAACGACATAATAGCAAGTTTGGGGTTTTTTACACATAAGATATTTGGGTAGGGAATTAACTTCTCTTGTTGCATAGTCATTCCAAGTGTTTGGTTGAACAGTGATATTAGATACTACCTAATGCTATCATGTGTGCTGAACCCATATCCAACACTAACCTCTGTGACAGCACAACAGAACTCATGACACTGACTATAATAACTCTGCCTGGTGCCATTGAAATAGACCTTAAAAAAGCAGCTCTTTTCCATAGATCCCAACTGAGAATGAACCACCACAGCCCCTCCCAACTGCTTGGTTCATACACAAGCACTGCGTGCACTACTCATCTAGACATTTATCCTCATCTTTATGGCTCCTTTCTCATCCTCTCTGAGCATTGATCTTCTCATCTTCCTTTCACTCATCAGCAAAAGTCAGTGCTGGGAGAATATCTAACACAAAGAAGCTTGGGCTGATGGGCACTGACACTTGCAGAGTAGATGCCTGTAGAACCAAGGCATGCAATGGGCAATGGATCTTCAAGTTCTGTAGAAATGCTTTTGTTTTCCTTATCTATAGATATACATATATTTATACACAGTGTGGGTTCTGTCACTGTTAGAACAATTTTCTTTTCAGGAATTGGCCCCATTTCAGAGTTGACCCCATATTTTAGCTGGGCCATGAACATCAGTGAGTTGAGTGAAAAGCACACAAAGTAACCAAAAAAGAATATAAGTAATAAAGAACAAAAAAAAAATCTAATCCTCTAAGTCAAGGACTTGAAGAAAGCAGGCCTTTGCTCCAACTTACTCTTCAGATTTGGATCAGGAAATAACTCTGTGAAAGACTTGTCTGTATGTTTCTCCTTGGTAAGCAGAATTGCTCTTAATTTCTCAAAAATATTGATTCATTTACAGGGCCCTGAGTCTCAACGCTTAGCAGAGATAGCTCATCTCTGAAATGTTGAAAACAAAGTCTACAGTACACTAAAACACACCTGTGAAATGTTTGACTACAAGGAGTAAAATGCATTTGAAGTAGAAACATGCTCTTTACTGAGTACTCTAAACTCAGCTGTAGATGCTTAGCACCATTGCTAAGAATGTGCCCGGTGTTTGATCTTGGATAAACACACATTTCTGGGCTGTTATCTTCTTTTCCTAATAATTCATCTTAGCAGAAGGAATATGCTTACAGAAGTGAAGCACCCTAAACACTACATCTCTTTTTCTCTTTGTACCATGCTATTAATATTCTCACAGTGTAGTCTGTGGTGCATGCATTAAGTTTTAATTAGCATTCCCTGGAATTAGCATGCCTGAAAAAGGCATTTGTTTGTTTAGGAATTCAGGTTTCCATAATGTTTTGGTTTTGTTTCCTTCCCAGCCTTCACCTCAGAGCTTGACCAGCTGATCTAATTTGCCTAATTTTAAAAGATAATGTAACAACTGAAAGTAAATAAACTCAAGTTCAATTGAATCAGCCCGTTCAATAATATGCCTTAATATGATTTAATTTTATGCAGACTAATGAATACAAAATTAGGTAAGGCTGCAGCAAAGCACTCCACAGGGCCTTCTGGAGCAGGCACTGCCACCTCCTGACCCGGTGCTGTGCCCTGCACCGAGAGCTTCTCCTGCATCCAGGTTTGGGGCTGCCAGTTATTTCTGCCCCACCATTTCTGCCACCACACCAGTTCCCAGGCTGGCGCGTGGCAGAGTGACACCTTTGGGTACCTGCAGGCAGCTAAGGCTGTGTGTGGGGCTGATCCCACTGCGCAGAGAAGCTGTGGATGCCCCACCCATGGAAATGTTCGCTGCCAAGTCGGATGGGGCATTGAGAAAACTGGTCTAGTGGAAGATATCCCTGCCCATGGTGGGGGGAGTGGAACTGGATTACCTTCAAGGTCCCTCCCAGCCCAAACCACTCTGTGATTCTACGACTACACGCTGCTGTCTGCAGAGATATCGGATGGCAAAAATACATGAGATCGCTTTTAGACATTGTTTTTTCAGTCTGCCACACGTCATTTATTTGCCATCATTTCCCTACAGCATATATTTAATATTTGAAAGGTTTGGGCTTGTTTTTTTTTAATCATTTAAAAGCCATTTAGTGCTGCTATCCCCTGCACAAAATTACACGTGCCATTTTGCTGTGTAAATAATATGATACGAACACAGCCCGCCAGCACAGCTCTGTGAGGAGCAGCAGGCAGAGAGGAGTAAAGGAAGTGTGACCTCTAGTGAACCTGAGTGCTTATACCACTTCTGCAAGAGCCTGGAGTTACCTGCAGTTATTCATAGCTCTGAAATTGAGATTGGTTTTTGTTGCAGCAGAACCCCAAGTGAAGACGAGGGCAAGAAAAGGATAATTATAATCCAAATTACTGCAGAATTTTGAAATGGCTGGAGATATTAACATTAAAGAATAAGGAAAAATCTGTGGTTTCTGACAGTACCTTGTACTTCTGGAACTGTTTTGCCTGCTTTTCACTTATATTTATATAAAATATATCAAATATTTAATCCAATCTACTGAGAGATTTCTGAAGTATTTTGGGGTCTGCTTATGTCATCACTTCTTGATTAGATGTACATACCTGGCTGGATTCTGCAGTTTCTCTTAGACACTTATCAGACATTAGAATTAAGGTATCATAAAAGAAGGGTATCTATTGCCTTTTAAATTGGCTTGAATAAGAGAAACATTAAAAGGAAACATGACAAATTGAAAGTCACCTATACATTAACCAGCAGCACTCACCAGGATTCCCACAAGAGTGTCCCAACAATGGAGCTGGATGCTGAACTCGAGGCACGTCCCTGCAGAGCTCCCACAGGCAGCTGTGGGGCACAACTTCACAATTCCAGTCCTGGAGAGAGTAATCACAAACTAGTTCCTTGAAGAGAGCAGCCTAAAGCAGTCTGAACACTCAGACAGCAGGGCATAAAGCTACAGCAAGTTCAGTTTTCTGAAGGTTGTACAAACTTTTCAATGTGGTGATTTTTTTTTTAACTTTTTTTTTTAAAAACTTTACAACAGATTATGCTCAGAACTGTAATCACTGTGCATCTCACAGATCTGAGACTGCCTGAGGTCAGAAGGGACCTCTGGAGGGCATCTTGTCCAGCCCCCTGCTCAAGTAGGGCCACCTAAAGCCCCTTGCTCAGGACCACATCCAGACAGCTCTTGAATATCTCCAAGGATGGAGATTCCACCACCTCCCTGGGCAATCTGTAATGATCTTATACATGGAATTACCTAATAAGAATGATTTTAGTAAAGTTCTTTATGTATTTTGGCCGTTGATTACAATTCCTCTTGACATAAGTACAGCATCACATCCGTGAAGCACAAAAGCACAGGATGCTGAGCTTTGCTGCCTTGTGATCAAACTAAAACCAATCCATTATTAACAATATGTGTTCATACAGGAAATACAACTTTGAGCAGAGCGTGCAAACCAGACCAGATTATTGCTTTCTTTAGCACAGTGCACTGCTAATGCTGTGACTGGAAGAGGAGAATGTCTATGGGCAGAGAAGGAGGGATGCCTAACTAGAATGTAGGCACTAGAAGCACTTAATTTTACATATTCTTCACTTATTTACCACCTTATCATTCATTAGAGTTGACCAAATCACTAGGATATGTCACACATTCTCTTTAATCCACATGATGTTGCTTCAAGTAACTCTTTAGCTGAAACAGCAGAGATAAAATAGCCTATCACCCTCCAATGCTGATTTTGGGTGTCAGGTGGTGTCTTGATTCAGCAAAATACTTGAAAACAGCAAACATCTCACACAAGTATCATCACACAAGAGCCTTCAAAGTTATACATTAAAAGACCTACTATTAACTTGTTAATGGTGCCTTCAGTTGCCATGTCAGGGCCATACAATTTCTAATCCTTATGCTTTCTTCCTTATAAGGTACCTAGCAAAGAATATACTCACTGTTTCTTATGCCTCTTATGAGGTTTCAGACTCAAGAAACTCAAGCAAGAGCAAAGAAAAATATAAATAAAAATACTGCAAATAGTTTAAATTGATGGCTGCAACTGAGCATTCCCTTGACTGCTCCACATAATTCCATAACCTCAAAGAGGCAAAGGCAGTACCACAAAGAGACATACAAGATATTAACAGAAAAATTATTTCAATAATATTTCAGTAATAGTGATAGTCATTCTTTTAAACTCTGCTTTGAAATGTCTGATACTGTCAAAATGAGCAGCTTGTAGGGCTGAGTTTGAGACCAGGAAAGAACTCCCCTGAACAAAGGTCACAAGGGATACTATGGCTTTTGAACAGAGATAATGGCTCCTTGATTAGGGGATAAAGGTAATTTTCAAAGCTCAACATAAATTAAATAAATAATCAGGTGACAGCTTGAATGTAAAAGCCTGATTTTTTTCCCTCCAGCTTGATTTTTGAAACACTTGAATGTGTTTTCTCTTCATTTAAGCAACTCAAATTCCATGTGCATTGCATGTCGTCATCCCTGGGGGGGGAAAAATAGAACAATAAAACACACTTCTTTTCTTTAAGTATTTATAATTGTACTAAGTATGTATAATTGTAACTAGCATGTATAATTGTACTTCTTCTAAGTCACACACCAGCCCTGGGTCACCAGGACACACAGAAATCACACCTTCTAGTACATATTTTACATAAAGAAGCCAATGCACAGCAATTGTATCAAAGCACAAACACGGAAAAACAGCAATGTCCCCCCAAATCCTGCAGCTCCTTTTCTAAGGGGAGGTGTGCATGCAGTGTTAGAGAATAACCTTTTGCTGCTACATGGCTGGCGATGCCAAGGGGCGAAGGTCACTTGGGGTCATTTCTTTTACTAGCATTTACAAGCTTTCAGACTTTCCTTTCAGATAATTACACAGTTGCATTGAAAGGTTTGGCCTTTATGCAAACCCAGCCCTGGTATAAAGAACAATTGTACTTGGGAGGGTTTGCATCCCAAACGCCTGCCCACAGAGCAGAAATGTTGTAACCCCTGTGATAAGGCCAGGGGGGACTTTATCACTGTGCACAACTCCCTGAAAGGAGGTCACAGCCAGGTGGGGGCCGGGCTCTTCTCCCAGGCAGCAAGATGTGCCAGAGGAGGTTTAGTTTGGACATTAGGAGGAATTTCTTTCCAAAAAGGCTGGCTAGATATATTGGAAGGGGCTGCCCAGGGAGGTGGTGGAGCCACTGCCCTTGGAGGTGTTTAAGGGACTGCTGGATGTGGCACTCAGTGCCACGGTCTGGTTGACACGGTGGTGTCGGGTCACAGGTTGGACTCGCTGATCACAGAGGTCTTTTCCAGCCCAGTTCGTGCTGTGATTCCACAACGAGCAGCACCACAGGGCTGTGGACCCCCAGCTGGGACACCAGTGCCCCTGTGCCCGGAGACAGCCCCGGGGTGCTCTGTGAGCGCTGCACCCGCTCACCTATTGGGGGGTTTCCCTTTTTGCCAAGCAGGGAGAGTGAGAGCACAGCCCTGGGGGCTCACCCTGTTAGCGTGTGGGGTGTCTCGCATGCCGTGTGCGGGGTGTTTCACACGCGGGGTGTCACACACGGGGTGCGGTCGGTGTCTCACAGTGTGACATGGGTGTTTAACACACGGGGTGCGGTGTCCCACACACGGTGTCAGACACAGGATCTGGTGTCTCACACGGTGCGCAGTGTCTCACACTTTGAGAGGTGTCACACATGGTGTGCGGTGTCCCACACGGTGTCTCTCACGGTGTCCCACACCGTGTCCCACGCGCGGGCCCCGCGA
>VXBX01002338.1:132414-165451 GCA_013400415.1 Scytalopus superciliaris | reverse complement strand
CGATGCGGCCGGCGGGCGGGGACACGGGAGCCGGCGACAAGGTAACCCCCGGGGACAGCCCCGCGTACGGACCGCGCCCGCCTCACCTGCAGCCCCTGTCCAGGCCGAGAGGTCTCAGTCCTCGCCGCTGCCGACCCTTTATCCATCGAGCCCGTAAGGGGCACTTCTTCTCCCTTTTTTGGTGGTTTTTCCCTCATCCGGAGGCGTGCGGAGCAGCGGGTATGACAGGCAGGGCTCAGCGCTGGGCTGGGTTGAGCCCGCTTCCTGTGCCGAGCCTGCCTGGACCCCCGGGATGCTCTGGAGATCCTTGGGATGCTCCAGACACCTCTGGGAACTCCGGAGACCCCCGGAAGATCCAGAGAGCCGCGGAATGCTCCGGAGGCCCCTCGGGATGCTCCAGACACCTCCGGGAACTCGGGAGACCCCCCGGGATGCTCCGGAGCCCCCCGTCCCTGCTCCCGGAGGGCCTTGCCGCGCATGCGCGGGTGTCCGGCGCCAAAAGCATCGGGGAAGCGGGTCCATCCCTGTCCTTCTTCTCCTCTTCCTCCTCTCCTTCTCCTTCACATCCCCTCTCTCTCCGCCTTCATTCTCTCCTCTCCTGTTTTATCCCGGCCAGCGCCGCAGTCGCACTCCCCTCCTTGCTCCGCGCAGAGGTGGGAGCTTGTTAAAGCTGTAGAAGTTCAGAGCTTGTCAGCCAACCCTGCCATTCGTTCTGTGTTTTCCCCAGAGGGAAAGGAAAGGAAAGGAAAATTACCCGAGGAATAAATACCGCGGGCGCCAAGCCTTAAGATACAGGCACAGAAATGGTTTTCAGGGACAGAGGAACCTCGACTCGGAGCTACTCAAATGGATCTCTATCCCGCTTTGACTGTTACTGATAAACGGATTATTGGTTTTTAATCTCACCGCTGTTCCTTCTCTTGGTGTGTAGGAAAACGAGCCTTCTGAGCCATGCAAAAATGTACTGAAAACCCCTTTGAAACAAGCAGCTACCTCACAGCTGGTACTGACAGAGAGGCAGCCTGACTGTCACCCTCTAACCACGCCCCCAAAACCTAAGGAAACCCCTCCAGCAGATCCATGGACACCCACGTCCAACCTGAAGATGCTGATCAGTGCAGCCAGTCCTGAGATTAGGAGCAGAGAACAGAAAAAGCAACTGTCACACAGTTCAACCGAGGTCCTACAGGCAAAAGCCTGTTTGCAGGTGTGTTGTACAGCTGTTTGTATTTGGTTTTTTTCCCCCCAAGTTAGCTGAAGGTTGCTTTGTCAGTATAAAAAGTTGTATATTGACATAACACAACTTTTTTTTGAAGTTTGGATTTTCGGGATGTTTACCAAATATAAGTAAGGATATTGACTAGTTCCAAACAACAGGTAATGTTCTGCTGGTTCTGTTCCACAGCTGCTGAAGACAAAAGGAAAACCTTTGGCAGTGTCACAATGAAGCTGTTAAATATCTATGTTTACATGCAATCAAAATCTCAGATTCTCCTTTTCTCATTCCCATGTAGGAGCACTTACTGGGGGATGAATATGAAAAATCTCAGCCAAGTCGCAAAGAGAAAAGCCTGGGACTGCTGTGCCATAAATTCTTAGCTCGATATCCTGATTACCCCAGTGCTGCACAGAAAAGTTACATTTGCCTGGATGAAGTCACTGAGGAGCTACGTAAGTTCTGTCCATTTCTTCACACAAATGTGCCAATAACCTGCCATTTGTGTTAGTGTGTTTTTGCTCCATAAAATGTTGAATGCTTGCTGTGTTCTCTCAAACTTATTTAAACATAGTTTTAAGTTCCTTATTCTTCAGGAAATTCTTTTAAAAAGCTGAAGTTTCTTCAGTGAACCGAACTGAGAAACTTTGAATTGTTTCATATTAAACATCTAAATTATTGCTGATACCACAAAATAACCAGTTGCAGGTTTCTGGATCTAGAGATGCTGGCTAAGATTTCTGGTTGGGTTTCTTGCAGCAGGAGCTTGCATTTCTCAAACTGAACCCACAGCTTCCTGTCCAATCATGACATCAAAGCAAGAAGCTATTTTCTGTCTTTGATGATAATTTACCTTTCTCGTTTTATATCACTGTTTTTATCTTGCACCAATGATCTTCAGAGAGTCTAAGTTGCTAACATCAAGCTGAAGCTTTTGTAAATCAAAAAGCTATGGAGTTACAGTATTTTGCAAATTATACAGTGATAATAGTTATAAATCATACTGCTTTAATTTTTTTGTATTTTTTTATACTTTGTACTGAAGACCATCTTTTAGAAAATGACTACTCAAAACCAAGAATTTAACATACAAAAGAGGAAAGGACAGTGTGTTAATTGAATAACAAATAAAAAGAAGCTAAAACCCAGTTCCCTACAATGAGATTTCAAGATTGTTTAAGGAGACAATCTAAAATCAATGCAATGAATAATTAAAAACACTCTTTTTTTTTTTTTTTAAGCTGGAATGAAACCCATATAATGGCTGCTCTTGCAAGAGTAAGTTTTATTTCTTAAGGAATGCTGTAAACAACTGTGGAACAGCAAATCCTTCCATATCTGAAGCAAGTATTGTTTTCTTTGCTGGCACGATCTATGGGGACTATTTCCAGAAACTTTTGTAACAAGAAATTGGCAAAAATGGTTTAGAAATGTGTTGAGAGGAGAGGAGGAAGGACAGGAATCTGTGTTGCAGGTAAATGCATGACTAAACATATTCTGTGTGGCAGAGTCACCACGTTCGTGTCTTTCTTTTCCAGATGTTGAACGCAGGCGCATTTATGATATTGTGAATGTGCTGGAGAGCCTGCACATGGTGAGCCGCCTTGCCAGGAACAGATACATCTGGCATGGGAGACACAACCTCCCCCAGACCCTGCAGGCTTTGAAAAAAGTTGGAGAAGAGAACAAATACATACAGCAAATTCAGATGATCAAGAAAAAAGAGTATGAGCATGAATTTGATCCTGACGGTGAAAGGAATGAAGAAATGGCAAGTTCTGTTGGCTCAAATGAGCAGTCAGAAATGCCTTTTGTTGAGCTCCCAGGAGTGGAATTTCGTGCTGGTAATCATTCTCTTTAATGCCAAAAATAATGTGTTTGTAATGATAAATGTCTATGAACTTGGAAAAAGTACTTACTGGCTTTCTTTTCTGTTTGTCTGAGATGGTGCTGCCCCAAAGGCACTACAACTGTTTGTGGTGAGAAAAAATGCACTGCACTCTTTCACTTGTCTTGCCTATTCAATTCTTGCAAGTGCCGTTGCAAGTTTTTACAGGACAAGAACAAGGGAGCATCAGGTGAAACTATCAAATATACCAACACACAGTCCAACTGTCGTTACCATTGAATTGTTATAAAGCCAGAAGTTACCACTGAATGTTACAGAAGCCAAAAGCATAAATTACTCAATTTGGTTTTGTTTTTTTTTTTTTAATTTAGGTCTCATTTCAAGGTTAATTAAGGGTTAAACATATTGAAGAGTACAAGTTGTCAGCCAATAGGAAATACGTATGGGGGATACATGACTCTCTCTTCTTTGTAGTTAGACTTGGTATCCACCCAGTTATCTGACTCTTGTCATGTAGCAACATGATTCT
Source organism: Scytalopus superciliaris (assembly GCA_013400415.1). Lineage (NCBI taxonomy): Eukaryota > Metazoa > Chordata > Aves > Passeriformes > Rhinocryptidae > Scytalopus > Scytalopus superciliaris. Next base: position 161,857 of record VXBX01002338.1, on the reverse strand, counting down.
GGAGTCCACACTGGCCCTGCCTAGTCCCTGTGTTGTTTGTTCTTGTAACTTATTACTGACAAATTTCTTAAGTGTTTTAGAAATGGTTGTAGCTGATGTCTCACTTGTTACTTTAATCCTTTCTCCTCTCTGCTGCAGCATCAGTGAATGGTAGGAAATACAAGTCTTTACGAGTGATGAGTCAGAAATTTGTGATGCTCTTTCTTGTATCAACACCTCAAATAGTGAGCCTTGAAGTTGCTGCTAAAATCTTGATTGGAGAAGACCAGTTAGAAGACTTAGATAAAAGCAAATTTAAAAGTAAGTACAGTATCAAGTGTAAGCTAAATGAATTATTCCACTGTTAGTTCACACAGTGTAAAATACTAGCATGTTTTTCCTGCCACATATATATTTGAGCCTCCAGAAACTCACTAAACGCCTTGTGGAGTTTATAAGAAGGACCCACTTGTGTATAGTCATTGATACATAATGCTCACATACAAGGAAAAGTCCATTAAATCCTCCCTCCTGATGTAATGCCACAAAGCTCCTCATTGTGAACAAGTTCTCTTTCCTCAAGCAACCTGTCAAAGTTTTCAGCATCGTTTCACCAAACATGCCCCAGAATCATGCAAATCTGTGTTCTAGTCATGTAACTAACTTGGTGGAAATCTGAAGAGATTGTGTAAAAAAAGTCCTGCTAGTAACTGAAATGTCAGAGGAAGTGAAACTAAAAGCTCTAACTGCCAATTATTTCTTCATTCTTTTAGCCTGCTCTCAGTTCCCTGCACACTTCCTCTCCATTCAAATGAAAAGTTACTTCTAGGTCTAGGTCTTGGTCTCTACATGTACAGGAATTAAAAATGTGCCTGCTTTTGAGGGATCAAGAATTAATTGTGGGTTTCATTGAAAATTAGACCCTTCCTTGATTGTCAGATGGACTCCTTTTTGTGGAATTGTATCTATGCAAAAACTGATCCCCACCGGTTTCGGTTCATAATTTCCTTTCCACTCCCCCATGGCAACATAGAGAGGGTGGGTGATTAGTCAGTAGGGTGTTTGTTTTCATTCTTCCACAAAGCCTGTCTCACAATAAAAAGCATTTTCAGGGCATTCCATCCATGTGCCTGTATTTCAGGTATCACATGTTTTACCCTGTTCTTGGTTACAAAGCACAGTCCCAAGTTCCATGACTTGCTAGGCTTTTAATTTTCAGTAGCAGAAGTTTTGGCCTGAGCACATTCACTTTGCATTCTAGAAGTCACTTGTAATTTAACTTCTGCCTAAAACTATTCTCTAATAGCTCAACCTGGAGACAGTGAAGAACATGCAGGATGATTATCCTGTTGGATTTTAATCTCTCTGCCCTCCAGTTCCCACATTTGCCCTTGCATGTGTGTACCTGCCTTTTAATCTAATTATTTTTACTTACAGAAGTTGTACAGATTTGATCATTGCACAGGAAGATGTGGGGTTTTTCTGTACTTAACATAATAACCTTTGCAGCATTTTATTTTCTAGATCTGCATCTATGTCGTTCTATTTTACATGTAAATCTTGTATCACAATATGTTATTTCATTCCATAAACACCTGTTCCACAAAATTATTCTTGCCAAAAAATTATAAAGCTTTTTCCTTTTAGCTGCTAGAAGGGCATTGCACCATTTTTAATCTCATATATGCTAACTTGTTAATTGGAATTGCCATGCTTTACATTTGTTTATTTTTATTTTATTTCAGCCAAGATTAGGAGACTTTATGACATAGCAAATGTTCTCAGCAGCCTTAAGCTTATCAAGAAAGTTCACGTTACAGAGGAGAGAGGTAGAAAACCAGCATTCAAATGGACAGGACCTGAGGTCTTGCCAAATATTCAGGGTAGGTGTATGTGTAATTTCCTTTTGTTCTGCTGATGATTTTTCATTGTTTCTTCATTTTTTCTACTAGACTTTCTGGGTCAAAAGACAGAATAACTAAGGAGAATGTCTTTTACTAGTCACATCACTGCCCTTTGTCCTTGACAGCACAGCACACCAGGATCTATTTCCGCATAACAAAAGTTCTCATACAGAGACAGGATCTTGAATTTCTATGTTTGCTGCTGCTGGTACTTCTGTAATTATGAGCCAGGCTCAAATAATTGCTTTTAATGGCTGAATCTGCATATCATATGTGTTTTCTCTTTTTTTCTACTTTTTAGATACAAAACTTGAAGTAATTTCTACAACCTGTTCCCCACCTGTTTCAGAATCCATCCTTTCCAAAGAGCACTGCTCAAAAAACCTTTTTCCTTCAAAAGGAAAGCAAAACTTCACTCGGCATTCATCTCTAATAAAGTTAGTTAAGAGTATAGAAAATGACAGGAGAAAGATCCAGTCTGCTCCAACCAGCCCAGTTAAAATAAGTACAAGTATGTATCTTTTTTAAGGTTTGTTGTTTTTTTTTTGAAGTCAGATCTAAGTCTTGCATTAAATATTTGGGTTTGCTTTGTTGTGAAAACTCTGCTTTGGACTATACCCTCTAAGCAGTTCTGTATTCCAGAAAATTGCCAGAAAATTACCTTGTTAGGGATCCTCTCTGGGGCTTTAAAATTGGTGTTAACTGACACCCAATTGATCAAATCAAGTCTGGGCTGCAGCTTGAGGATAACAAGTCATGGTGTCTTCTCATTAAATGTGTTTGCTACATTAAATAAAACAATCTCCTCAAATTGAAGTTACATTTTGACTCCTACACTTGTTGTACTGAGAGTTTTGCTTTGTTTTCCTCCTCCAACCAGGTACTTATCAAAGTTTACCAGTTTTCCCAAGTACAATAACTCAGCTTCCAGCAATCGCTAAACTGCAGCTGGAGGGACAATCCAAGTAAGTTTGCACAAATGTTCAGGTGAGAAGCTTTATGATGGCACTGGCCATTCAGTTAAAGTTATGCTCAGTTTGAGTGGGGCAATAGCCTGCAAAACCCACTAACCCTTGGTACTGCAGGCTGCTTTTTCATTTATTTTCTATTTAATGGATTGAGAAGTACAAGGTCATGTTAAGTCTTTGCGCTACAGAAAATAATTTGTCAGGGCGTTCATTTCTGCATGAAGGAATTAAACTATGTTTGGGCTTTTTGGTTTGTTTGTTTTTCTTTTGTTTAAGGACAGCCGAGGAGATGCAAATGAAATGTGCCCTGCCCTCACCTGAGGCAGTCCCCAAGCCTGAACCCCCTCAGCAGCCAGCTCTCAGCCAGCCCCAGGGGGTCTGCCCTGCAAGCCACAGCTCAGTCTCACCAGTAATCCTACCTCATCCTCACTCTGGTGTTTCATATGCCATATATCTGCATCCTTCCCAAGCCCACACTGTGACAACCTACAGCCCAGGTTTTATGTTGCAGCCTCTACCATGTGCTACTGTAACTGGAATTAAGAGTAGTAATTCAAAAGTATTAAATAAAATAACCACTGAGGAAGGGGACAATCAGATCGCTATGGCTGAGCCAACAAAGCCCTTGGCAGGTGAAGAAAGACTGGAGATGAAATCAGAAACTTCATCACAGAGGTGCCTTAAAAGAGCACAAGCATTACAAGAGAATAATTTAATTAAAAGGCACAGACATGATGAGGAAAGCCTTGGTACTTCTTTGGTAAGTTATATTAGTTTTAAAATGCCATTTTAGAGCTTGATGATGTTGCCACCTACTCATTTCCAAAGTGATTTAGGAGCCTGCCAGTGCGTGTGGGTGTTTTCAATAACATTATGTTTGAAGAGAATGACATTCATTTGTTGTGCTTGCTGATGTTTGGGAGGCTTGGTTTTGCCTCTAAGGAGATGTGTCAAAGTGTACAGATGTGAGTCAAAATAACTCCCCAAACATGCCAAGACTTTTACCTATTTGTCCTGACTGTGGAGTAGGCCAGGTTGAGAGTGAGGTTGGAAGGAGATGATCTTCAAGGCCCCTTCGAACCCAAACCATTCTAGGATTCTCTGAACTTGCTGGCATCCATTCTTGGCTTTAGAGGGGTTAGGAGAGAAAAGTGGACAAATAAAAGTCACTGGACAGGGAATGTCCCAAAATCCTGTTACCTTCTAAATATTTCCACCCACTGTTGCACACTGTTGGCTTGCTGTAGGCATCATAAAACAGCACATGAAGAGAATAAGAGGTTCAGACTCGATTCATATTGAGAAACTGGGGCTGGATTGCTTTCTGCTACTTGGTTGTTGAATGTTTTAGCATCTCTGTAAATTGTAACCCTGCTGTAAACTGGGCTTGCCCAAAACAGTCCTCATAGGTTTTTGGCGTGTTGTGCCAGCATGTGGTGTCCAACACCCACCAGCTGTGAAGGAGCAAGAGGGGATAACATGGACTTGGTTATCTTAGTGACCAGAAATTTTTATAGCACAAACTTGGGGTCAGGAGAGAGGGGAAAGCTTGCTGTCCAACTTTTAAAAAATGTGTAAATACTATTGTAGGGCTGTAATTAAGAATGTTAAGTCTTACAATGTCTGGTCTTCTTTTTGTATGTACTTTTCTTAAAGGGAGAATCTACTAAAAATGAAAACCCACCTTCTAATAGCTCACAAATGAATCATGAAAAGGACATTGCCCAGGAAGAGAAACAGAACGAAACCGAAATGTTAGATCAGAACGTGGCAAGTTGCTGTGACCAGTGTAAAAAAGAAAATATTCCAGAAGATGGGGATAAAATCAAAACTAAACAAGACATCCCTGTAGCATTTGCCATTCCTGCTTCTGAGGTAAGCTTTGTCAGACACTACAGACAAGCAGGTTTGGCCATTCCTGGGAAAACACTACTTGGAGTCTGCAGAAGAAACAAAACTATAATGAAATACCTATATAGGTTGTCTTTGGTTGGATTCTTTTTAGGGTCCTCTTAAAACCTTATTTTTGTAGGAATGTAGGACTTCTCTTTCTGCTTTAACACACAAATCAGAGGACATAAAGTGGCTTTCAGGCTGCAATTGGAATGAAGATCACACTAAGACTAAATAGCTGAGGACAATGCTGAGATCCCTCATCTCCCCAGTCCTTTGTTTGCATATATTTGGAACAGATTCCCACAAAGCTCAGTTCATCAGTAAAATCCAGCATTCTGCAGTTCAGGCTTAACTGCTGTGGAGAACCTGAATAAAGAACAGTTCTGGTGACAAAAACAGAACGTGTAAATGCAAAAGGTTTCCCTTCCCATATTTGTTTTATGAAAAACACAGTCCAGGAATGAGGAGAGGTGATGATTACTGGGTCCAGTAATTTCTTCTGGGAAAATGTAGTCAGTATGGGGATTTCTCTTTCATCATCTAGTCTAATTGCACTGTGTTAATCCCAGGTGGATTTCCAGTTCCTCACTGAGGATATTAGCTGGAAATGGAGCCAGCTGACTTCTGTGTGGTCTTTAGAGAGCATGTCCTTGAGCCAGCTGTCTCATTTCAGACAGAAGGTAGTACAGGCATGGAATACAGGATCCTGGGGACATGGAGGATAAAGAATAAGAACAGGCCAAGGGGGATGCAGCTTTGGAGAAAACATTTGGGTTTTGTTTATTATGTGCTTGAGCTTGAAGCTGTGTTGTCTTTTTTTCTCTCAGACTTTTTTTCCCTCTGGTTATCTTATTCCTCTTACACACTGCACTCATGGCAATAAGGCAGACAGCTCCAATAAAGAGAAAGCTGGGATGTGTTCCTTACAGCACCCTACCTACAGCTCACCTGTTACTGGTGAGTATTCAGTGAAACAGGCATAGACTTGTCTGGTGAAGGGATCAGGGGCCAGATTCCTCCTACTGAGGTAAAGAAATCACAGCACAATGTCCTGAGGTCCTCACCCCCTTCAGCACTTGATGTTTCTGTTTCAGGTGTTGTTCCAATGACAGCCTCAGAACTGAAAACAGTCAATATTCCTGCTTTTCATATAACACCCTTGAATATCATGCTGTCACCAAATTCCATAGCTGCTGCACCTGTGCTGAGCAACTCCTGCCTCAATTCAAGCAATGCCAGTTCTGCCCAAAATCCGAGTTCTTCAGCTCTGAACTTTATGCTGCAACACATAGGACTAATACCTGCTGGTGTGCAAGTGCCTGCAAATCCTGTCCTTCAGCACGTGCCAGTCTCTTCCCAAGCAGAAAACATCAGCCACAGCTCAGGAAACACAAACATGCAAGAAGGGAAGGTGAGGACAAACATAGTGCACCTTGGCTGTGGTGGGTTGAGTGGGAAGGACAGTGCAGCAATGCCTTTGCAGCAGGTGAAGTTTTTAAATAAACATTTTTTTTTGATCTTTAGAAATCAGCAGTGCCCAAAAAGAGCTAGCAGTGAAGGCCAGCCTAAGATAGAACTGAGAGGTTAGCAAGGAAGATAAGTAACTTATTTGTTGTGGAAGTGGAGCCAGCTGGAAGATGACAAGATGTGAAGAGACAACTGTTTTAGAGGGAGAATTTTGCATGGATCTGGGATTATGCTTGTTAACAAGTTGTCCATTTATTACTTTATCTTTCCTTCTTGTTACTTCCCTAATATACTCTCAAGTTCTTCTGTTTGATATTAGCTTTTTTTGTTTTTTTTCAAATAGGATAGGAGTGTAGAGGAGTTTAAAAGAATATTTTTCTCCCATGGGAAGTTTTTCTGTGTATTTTATGTAATATTGTGTTGCCTACTATCTGTTTGTATTTTAAAAGGAGGTAGGAGGAGATTAGAGAAAACATACTTTATTTATATATATTTATATCAAGAAATACAGTTATATAGTAAATACAATAATACAGTAAAAAGTTGTTCGTTTTTTAATGAAATTTAAAAAAAAAAGAGTTTGTTAACACAGTGCATAAACCTAAAGATATAATTCACTTTTTTTCCCCCTGAAATGAAAGTAACTTTCTCTCTCCTCCTCAGCCTCCTCCCCCAAAGGAACCTCAAGAGCCTCAGGCAGTCACAGAAAACTTTTTCCGCACCCCAGGAGGGCCAAACTCTGGATCTTCCCTCTCTGCAAACTCAGATGGTGCTGAGAGAATCTCTCAAGGAACTCTGTATATTCCTCAACGAAAACTTGAAGTTTCAGAAGATTAATTTTTGGGATATGAAATTGCTGAATGTGTTAACAGGCATAATTACTGGTAACACACTGCACACATCTGGCATTGTATGGTGGACAGTGGTTTTGGACATGTATTGGCAAAACCTCAATGCTGGAATAGCCTTAATTAATGCTTTAGAAATAAACCTGGCTCTTAATGAGAGTTAATATCTAATGAATTTTTCCAAAAGGCTTACCTGAAGTATTTTAACAAGAAAGTTATGTATCTAGTGGGGTTTTGGTGGTTTGGTTTTTTTGGTTTTTTTTTTTTTTTTTTGCGTGTGTGTTGATTTTCTTCTATGCAAAGTAAGCTGAAATTGTCTTTGTACAGAAAGGTACAGTCTATCAGTCAGTACATATTTTGCACCAAAAAAAAGTACTGTGAGTGTGTACATATTTTTTGTCTTAACAAAAAGGCCATAGTTAACATGTTTTGCTTTTATGTTTAATAATGCTCTTTTGTAAAGTTAGTAAAAAAAACAAAAAAACCCCCAGAATTTTCTTAATCAATTTTTATATAAGTTAAGAATTATTTATACTGTATTTTTAAATCAATTTGTTCAGATTAAACTTACACAAAACCCTGCATTGACTTTTTCTGCTTGATCAAATTAGATTACCTGAGTTAAGCGTGTATGTTTTATATTCACTGCTGTCTCTTCATTCTTTTTTTGTCACACAGTGGTATTTCTGTGTTGTGAAGGAAGGTGAAAATAGCAGTTCATCAAACAAGGACTTAAGTAACTCCATGTAACTTCTGAACTCTTATCTCCAGATATTACAGCTCCTAAAAAGAACAATTAGAGGAAAACATAGTTACAAAGTAAGGGATTCTGAGTATCATTATCACCCCACATCGTTCTGGAAAGTGTATCCAAATGTCACACAAATTTCAAACAGGCACAGTTAAACCATTTAACTTGACTGATTAATTTGAATTTAAACACATCAGAGACTCTCCTACACTGAAAGAAGAAACATGGAGACTCCTCATCCAGTTCACACTCTGGTAACAAGAATAACCCCCAAATTAAATCCAACCATAGTGCATCTGCTCTTCCAGGTCAAATGTGCCTGGCACACCAAACTGGGACACAGAAATGGTAGCAAAGCACAAATTTCAGGCTTGGACTGGGTAAAAACATAGTTAAAACAGCTAACACAGTAAATCTAACTGGCCTGCTCCTTAATAATGCAAAATTAAAATACAAAATACACCTGACAGAACAGGATCACTATTGAAATACTCCTAAATGAGGAGGAGAGAGGAATAAAAGCTGAAAGATGGAGGAATTCTCACTGCAGCAGTGAGAAGATTTTTCTCCTCCAAGGGAATAACTGACTGATCTTCCTCCCACCTGCTATGGATTTCATTCTAGAAGTAGGAAGGCAAAGGTTTTAGAAACTCACATTACTCACAGCAAACTACAACCCTTTCATTTTTGAACACATTTGGCAGACCAAGAAACTGGTGAAAGGGTCTCACAAAGAGGGCTCCATTCTGAAAAGCTGAGCACACACTCTGACTTGCCATCCAGCATCCCCTGGCCCCTGGCCCAGTACAGTTGCTTTTTCACCGGGGCCTTCCCTTCTGCTTGTTCATTTTGCAGGCTGAGAAGCTGCTCCTTCCCTGCTCAAAGGGCCCCCCTGCCCCAGAAAACAGCTCATTCTTCCTCCCCACCTGCCTCTCCTCCCCTCGAACGTGACCTGAGCCCCTGACGTGCTCCAGGAAAGGTGCTCTGACCCTCAGGCTTGCTTTGCTATTGATTCACTTGCCTTCCACTTCTCCAAGCAGGGATTTTTAATCCCTGCCTCTGATTTACAGAAAAAAACCCTACATTTTCACTCCAGTTCGTGGATGTGCAGCTCCAGTTGCAGGTCTGGAGTCTGTTCTTTCAGTCCCAGCCCCAGCTGAGCAGGGATTATATGAAATGCCAACTGCTCCTTGGGGCTGTAAAGAGCCTCTCAGCACTCATTTCCTTGCAGGGGCACACTAGTACAGAAATTAAGCAACACTCAACACCAGGAAAACTAAAGGTTGTTTACCTGCATTTTCCCCTTAAATCCTCTGCAAAATTCAAAGGGAAAATACTTATGTTTTGGGGCACTTCCCTGCATTTGGTTATGGTGAAAATTCATCCAAGTGCATGATCTATAAACCATGAGAGAAGACCAAAGAAGATTCTGCTCTCTCAGGTGTCAGGAGTCCTGACATAAATCACCAAAAGGGTGCAAACGGGAAGTTTTTAGAAGCTTCTCAGTGCACTCCAATAGTGAGCTCAGTCCTGTCTCAATCCCTCCTCACAAGAAACCTTCATCCCACACACACTGCACTGTCCCCTCTGCATTTGGCCTCATCTGACACCAGTAGAAGGGTCCCATTAAGTGTCCAAGGAGAGATGGAGTCCAGCTCTCCTGCTCAGATAAAAAGGAGTCCTTCAGCTTTACACCAAACCCCTGTCTCTGCATTATAAAACCCTTGCCAGACTCAACAGCAAATGGATTTATAGCCTACTAAGAGTTTTCCTAGCAACCTCAGCAAACAGACCCCTAAAAGCCTAAAGTCTGATATGACTTTGGCATTTAATTTCCTTACACTTCCATGAAAGTCCCTGAGTCAAGACATTCATCTTCAGGGTGAAGTTTCTGGTGTTCAACCCCCTGGCTCCGAGGGTTTGGCCCTTTCACACACAACAAAGTTGGTGAAACTGAACAAAGTCATTAAATTCAGGCATCCCATCAGAAAATGGAAATTAGCTTCTAAGCCTTTAAAGCCCTTAAAATAAAACCCTGTAAAATGTGAATTTTAAGTGCTCCATGCTTTACTGCTCACATCTCAGCACATCTGCAGCATCACCCATTTCCAAGGGGCTCAGCCAGGCACGGCAAATATAACTGCAATTATTAGACAGGCTAAATATTATACATATTAAAGAGCCATCTTAATGCCAAAAACCAGGAAAAATTGAAAGACTAGAGTAAAAAGCATAATTCTCTGTATCCTAGAAGGCAAACCAGTTGTATCTATCAAATCATGAATGGCAGAATGAAGGCTATTTGGTTTAAAACCCTGTGTTCCAGGGGCTTTGATTCATTATTATTTTTAATAATTTAATACTGGCAACTTGACCGCTACCAACTCAGTCCTCGTTTCAGGGGACTGCTATTTCATGATTCACATTTAAGCGATGCAGCAGAGCAGATATAAAACTTTAATCTTTATTTCTGATGTGTCAGGAATGTCCTTTAGGTGTAATCCGAGGGGCTGCATTGTTGTCCACCTACTCACAAGTGGCCAGGAGGGAACAAAATGCCAGGCTTTTGTCAGAGGTTATTTTCAGCTCGGTGATAGCAATGGCATTGCTCAGATCCCTGAAACTCTCCCTCCCCTCCCCTCCCAGTTGTGGTCACTGCATTTAAGGAGGGCAGGAACCCCCTCCTGTTCCAACCCTTGGAGGAAAGAGGGAGGCACTTCCAGCTGCTCCGGTAAGTAGAGCCCTGCGGGTTCTGCCAACACTACCAGGGTTTGGGTACCTTTTTTCCCCAACAGGTGGTTGCTTAACAAGGAAAAACATGTAGATATAGCACAGAAACACGAGTCCTACAGAGCTCAGGGCAGCGTTTTAGCTGATAAGAGAGATTCCTCTGGGCTTCTGAGCCTGACCAGGAGCTGCTGGTGTTGCAAGAGCAGGGCTGTGGGGATCCTCCCTAAGAGACACCTTGACCATGCAAGGCTGGGTTACAGAACTTTCAGAGTGCTTAAAAATTGTGTTACAAAGCTACAGGATTGGTTTTTTCCACAGTTTGTCTTTAGAAAGCGGATGTGCAAAGCACAGGAATTTGTGCACTTTCATGATTTCTCAGATAACAAATAGCACTTTAGAAGTAAAAAAAAAACCAAAACAAACCCACCTCCAATCTTCAAAATATTTAATATCAGTGACCAATTGGCTTTATACCAAATAAGAAAACTTCTATGCAGACTTGACAGAAAACAGATAGATAAGAATGCAGGATGAAAGAATTATTCCCACATCCATCACTCAAGCATCACAGGAGATTGTGATGGGTTATGTCTTCAGAAAAGCCCCAACGATTTAAATAAATCTATGTTTCTAATTTGAAAAGTTTTCAACCTAAAGGTAAAAGCCTTGTATGGAGATAAAATAATTCTGTCTCTTAATTGTCGTGGTGCTATTTCAAAGTATGTAATACCTTTATTTGGCACTTAAAAGACTCAGTGCACAGAAAAGGATTTAGAGGAGGATCACACGGAAGGAAAAGTGAAAGCTGATAACCCGGGATTAGCTTTGGAAAAAAGAATGGGATATTTGTACAGCAGGATGCAGCTTCCCACAGCCACGTGGGTCCAAGTGAATGAGCTCTGAGTGTGTCTGTGCAAGTGTGCGAGTATGGGCTGTCCTTGGTTGGTAGGTCAGAATGAAATATCTTCTTCTTGTGTTAAGATGTCTTGTTTTTTGGAGATGCAATCTTAAATTTCTGCAGAAGTGTCGATCAAGGAGGTTTCAAAAGAAATGTGGCATGACCGTGCTGGAAACTAAGAGATTATTTGGAAGAAGGGAGATGAAAGTGAAGGAATGGGGCACTCTCAGCCATCAGCTATGTGCTTCATGTCAAGCCAGTTAAAATCTTTTGTTTCAGAAGTGGTGTGTAAGTTAGGGAGACCAGTGTCAATGAAAAATTAGTATTTACCTTCCTGTGTCAGTGCTGGAATTCCCATCCCTGGATCTCCATTGCATTGCTTTCCTGCAGAAATAAAGGGCTAATCATTATAGGATCATGGTGGGAGCTCAAGGTATGACGACTACTAATAAACTTAAGGTTGACCTATACCCACAGTCCACTGAATGAATCAGAATATAAGGAATATGATTATAAACAGTAAGAGTATCACATCTTCATTAAATGAGCTCAACCTTCAAGGACAAACATTTCCTCTGCTGTGAGTCTGTCCTGCTGAGAGAGAACTCATGCTGCAAGGGACTGGGTTTTGACAGAAACACCTTCAGGCTGTCTGAGATGCAGGGGCAGGAATTGTGCCTTGCACTGCAGACAAATAGAGCTAAAACCTCCCCATGAGTGTTGGTTGCAAAGAAAAACTAGCCCTGTATTGCTGCTGTCCAGAGGAGGAGATGTATCCTTACCCCCCCAGTGCTGGGGGCACAAACACTAAGGACAGCCAAGTGAGTCACTGGTGGTCACAGGACAGGTCACAGCAGGGCCATGATTAGATACCAGACTGGTATCTAATGCCCTGAATCTGGCATCTCCCAGCTGGGAAAAGAATTTCCAATGCAGCCTTGATGCTTGCATTTCAATGTAGGCAGTGAGGCCTGAATGTGATACCATTACTGCTGATTCAGTAGGTAAGGAACTGGTATTCTTATACCTTGAGTCTGGACCAGGGAGCTTTGCTGGGACTGAAATGGAGAGAGATGGAAGGCACATCCTGCCCATTGGTCCCCATCCAGCATTTCTACCACCAGTGCTCACAAAGGCCAATATTCCCCTTCAAAGCTGTCCTGTAGCACATGTGGCACCCGAGATAACCCTCCCAGCCACACAATACACAACTTTTTGCAGCCCATTCAGATAAGACCTGAGCTCCAGACTGGCAAATACATCAGCATATAGAAGGGAAAACCTTGTGTTTAGCAAGGAAGCACCAGAATTGCTTTCAACACCTTTTCCACCTGCAGCACAGTCTGGCACTAGCACTGCCTTTTGCTCCTCTACACAACTTCATCAGGCCAGTGCTGTGCCCACTCCCCATTGAGACCAGTGGATCCAAATACCTCTTTGGATTACACTCTCGCCCACAGCACTTTGATTAGAGTAAGACACTCCGTGGCAGTGATGTGACACCCAGATTGGTACAGTATGACTAACAGCCTGAAAGAAGACAGCTCACAGTGTTCCCATGCCTGTGCAGAGCACACAGACTCTTCAAAGGCTCCCTTGCTCCCAGCTTAGCCTATATAGTAGTGATGTAAGCCCTGAATAATGGGAAGCACGTATCCCTGGCTGTATAAATCCTCCTCCATATAGTAACTGCATTTTGAGGAACTATTCAAGCTGCTGAATAGTAATAGGACAAGTCCAAGAACACTCCTCCAGCTTAACAGGACCATGAGTGCCTACATGTTGCAGGACTAACACTCAAAAGTTTACTTAGCAATAAATAAACACATTTAATATGCCTAGGATGAGTCCACTCTATTTCCTGCCAGATCACGGGAATGTAACAAGCACCACGTGGGGAACAGACAGTGCAGGTTAAACAGATTAAGACAACAAAGCTTGGGGAATTTTAAGGGGATTTAGATACTGACACCCAATGAAATTGCGTGAAATTAAGGCTTTGGGTATACTTTTTCCTGACCACCAGTAGGACACAAAGTTCTATTTGCACGTTGTAAGGATGGAGATCTATTCACTGTTATGATTTAGATGAGAAGAGAGCAGTGAATGCCACATACCCTGTGGAGTTCAGTTTCTCTGCACAGGCAGCATCCTCAGGGATGGCACTGCAGCTCAGGGAGAGGAGCAAAGCAAGGACAGACCTGCCTGGCACCTCACCCAGCTCAGACATCCTCAGACATCATGCCATCCTTACCCTGGTATCCTCATGGGAAGAGTTTACTGTGACTTTCTTCCTTCTCCTACAGTTTTCCCATCAGGTGCTGCCAAGAAAACATGGAAAATGTGTATGCATGCCCAGTCATGTTACTATAATTAGCCTCGGGGACAATGGTTCTTCTAAGAGCTCTAACCAGAGCCCCTGACAGCACAGGGTTCGCTATCACACGTTATCAGACTTTTTCAGAGATTACTTTCCCCCTTCAGCTAATGATGTAATTGGAGCTGCTTTCCAGAAACGATCCCATTGCCACAGACAGGGATGCTTGGTGTGCCTTTGAGGGGAACTAACACAGCACAGGCAGCTTTACAGAGACCAGAGGTACAAACAACTCTCCCCCCCTGGCAGCTCCCAGTGCTGCCTCAGCTGGGAAGGGATTTCACTGGAAAGCTGAGGGAACTCTGAGAACACAAAAATCTCCTTTTAATTTTCAAGAAAGGGTCACAAAACTGATTTTTGTCCCCAGCTGCTCCTCTTTCTTTTAAAATGTTTGAAGAATCACTTGAACTATTTTCATAAGAGAAAATGGCACCAATATGAAAGGACTTTAAAAATAGAAGAAAAAATAGAATGGTGGAATGAGATTTTACCCACATGAAAGATTTCTCTCTGTTCCTTCATCTCACATTTAAAAGAAATGGAGAAAGAAGTTAACAGTGCTGTCCAGTAAAGGCTTCACTGCGTGAGAGGGACCAAAGCCATTGAGTGTTCCTTGCATGCAGTTAGTTTTGTTTCTTATTTCAGCTACATCAGGTTTTTGCTTCTCACTCCTTACACTGGGGACATACAGAATCAGAGGAAAGCTGTGCTTTCTTTTCCTTTTTGCATCACTGCTGTCTTGGACCTGCCAGAGCAGCTGAGCTCGGTGAGAAACCTCCCAGGAGAGCTGGGAGGGTCTGGGAGGGATCAGCGGTGGTGCTGCTGTGGGAGAGCAGAGGGCTGGGCTGACTGAGCTGGGGAGGTTGTCCAGCTGAGCATAAACCAGCCTCACAAGGAGGAGGGGAGATTGGCTCTTGCGTGAGGAGGTCAGGTGTGCTGTCTGCTGCAGGTAACAGCCACAGCAGTGACTGTGTAATCACACAGGGGTGAGGAGATACCAGTCACTGCAGAGAGGTTGGCATGTGCTGGTGGCTGCACTGTTATCAAGCACTGGCTGCAATATGTGCCCACACTGCTGTTTCTCCCGTGCACACACTCCTGTGCCACCTTCCTTTGGCTGGACACACATGTCTCTCATTCCACTGCATGGTTTTTGGTATTAGTTGCCAGAAAGAACTCCCTTCACGTTGCAGGGCTGGCATGTAGACATTGCTCATATTCTGAAATTCAGAAGACATCACCAAGATCATGATATTCACGGGACATCGGGGTGCAGTGTAAATATATAGTAAAATGTTAGTCTAAAATGGAAGTGAAAATACCACTTTATGTTGCATCACTATAAATTCCCCTCTTTTTCTCTCACTTGACCTCAGAAGAAAATTCTCAGGTAGCAAGGCCCAATTCAGTGTTCAAAACCCTTCTCTGAGTTGAAAGTACCTTGTGGTGAATCGAATCAAACACAAATAGCACAGGCAGGCTTCAAAATAACTATAATAAGCAAGTGACTGCTTTTCCAAGAAGGAGAAGGAAGGCCTGTGCCAGGAGCTTGGAACAACCCGATAATACGATGTGCAGGTGACAAGATGACGTCCCAGCCTTTCCAGAAATGATGACTCAAACAAGAAAACAGAAGGGCAGAGTGAGGGCTGGGGTTGTTTCAGAAGGGTGACAGCCCAGTCATGGGGAAGGGCACACAACCATCAGGTCAGGGGAGCTGAGCTGGGCTCCTGACTCCAACACTGCCCTCCTGTGACCTTGGGCAAGTCACTTCAGCAGTCCCTGGAACAGCAGCCACGGTTCTTCTTTTCCCTGGTGTTTAGATTTTAAAAATAATTGACAAAGAAAGGAAAAAAAAACTGCCTTAATCACCTCAGGAACCCATCCATTATTACTTGACAATGGCTGTGCAGCCCAGGGGTCTTGCAGCTGCTTCATGAGTAATTCAGAAGAGCAACAAGCAGTTTGTTTCTACTGAAGTGTCCTCTGAAATGACACTTGTTAAACTTCAAGGTGGAATTACCCAGGTATGAGTTGTATAAAATATTATTACACTAACACAGAACATGTGGCAGAGGCAGCTTATGGGGCACTGGATGAACCAGCACTTTATACCAGAGGTGTAACTAGTCTGCCTGTTAACAGAGAATCAAGGTAGAAACGGTTCTGTAGAAGATTTAATTCAAAATACTGTCCCCAGTTTTGCTTCACTCCAGTAAAGCTTCGAAGTGTTTGCTTAGACTTCACTGAAAGTTGCCTCCAAAAACAGTTTGGCACACACAAAGCAAGAGCTGAGGGTACAGAGGGCAGGGTTGAAAGAAAATCACTATTTGATGAAAATAAATCCTAGATCCACTTCTTCAGAAGAGGCTGGAGTGATCCGAGCACCCTCTCACTGAAACACCTTACAGTCAATTCACATATTTAAGAGCTAAGGAATATCTTTATTTACAAGAGATGCACACAGGACAGAGGATTTGGACTGTCCCTGCCCCCAAAACAGGGTGCAGCACCCTCCCATGTGGGTAGGATACCACACAGGCATGTAGCACATTACAAGTTGACTGGAGAGGGATTAAAATATAACAACTTCTTTTAAAAAAAATAATCAAGCTGTTCCATTTAAAATAATTCACCTCTGCTGTTGAGTTTATGTGTGTAATTTTAATTTCTAGGTTACCCTTCAGAGACAGGGATGCCAAACTGGGGAGGAGGAGCCAAGTGTGGTGCCTGTGAGAAGACCGTGTACCACGCTGAGGAAATCCAGTGCAATGGAAGGAGCTTCCACAAGTCCTGCTTCCTCTGCAGTAAGCTGGGTCACACTGCTTGAACTCCACTCTTCCATTAAATCTAGCACATTTTGTATTACTTTGCCTGCAGTTTTCTAGCCCTTTACCCAGAGCAATCTGCCCCTTGGGCTCCTGGCCTTGCCCTTTGCAACCATCAGCTGGTTTTTGTCAGGGGTGCTCGAGTGCTGCGGAATCACAGCCCACCTCCAAAAATCCCCCCCTCTGTCCCACAGTGTGGCACATTACAGGTTTGCTTCAAGTTCAAAAGGTCAGAACAACTAAATGAACAGCACTCATGAGGACAGAAGGATGTCTTACTAGGCTGTCAGAGGAGATGATTATTTTTACAGTGAATCCTGTCATTAATTCGTTTCACACAGAAAAGCTGAAAGACACCACCCTGGTGGCATCAAATCTCCCCCACATTTCATGTAGTCCCACTTCCCTTGCTCTTTCCCTCCACACCCCTCTGTGATGGTGGGTGGATGGAAGGAAGGAATTTTGCTTTCTCTGCAGCCTACCACTTCAAACAAACAAACAAACAAGGTAGAAAGAGGGTATCAATTTAGCTCTGTTTTCCCTTTGTGGAGAGAGAGCAAACAATTTGCTAAGAACTAAAGAGAGCTGAAGAGTGTCTTTTGCAGACAATGCTTGAGGTTTAGTACCTTTGCAGCATGAATTCCATTGAAGCCACTGATTCCAATTTTTCATCCCCTTCTCCTGGATGGAAAGAGACTTCTTGTTTGAAGGCATGAGGCTGGTTAAGTGCCATGGTGCAGTGCAGTGCAGAATGAGCCCAAAGGACACACTGGAGTTGCCTGTGTCTTTCTCCAAGTGCCCTGCAAGTGATGCCTAAAAGGCCGAGGAGGAAAGAATTCCTCCCAACACTTTTCAGTTAATTGACAATCTTCAGACAATTCTTACAGAATGATAAAAGATAAAAAAAGATCTCAGCCAGTGCCTTCTTACTGGTCCCACATGGTGCTTATAACAGTTCATGCTAAATATCAGAGAAACTCATAACCAGCTGTCCTAATAGGCCATAGTGAATAACATTTCTCTGCTTTAAACTTCATTCTTAGTGCATTCTTAGTATAACTGACTTATTATTATTATTATTATTTTTAGTGATTCATGACAAGCAATACACATCCTTTAGCTCTGACAACAGTTTGGTTTGTTGTGGGGGTTCTTTATGGTTGGTGGGTTGGTTGGTTGTGTTCTGTTGTGGTTTCTTATTTTACTTTATCATCCCCTTGTAGCTTTAAGTCTGAATTATATTATTAATAGGTTAGATGCTAAAAAAAGCATTCCCATCAGAAATATGCTTAAGGTCAAAAAGTAAAGATGCCTCTAAGCCCAGCTGGCATAAGAGAGGTATGTTAATTGGCTTTACTTTTACCATGAATTCACACACACATTCAGAAGCTCTGGATGCCTCAGGATCATGTCTCACCTTCATGGGCTTTTCTATGAACCAATTATAGGATTTCATTTCTCAACAGCAGGAAATCAATCCTCCCCAACCTAACCTCGGGTATGGAAACAGTTAACCCATTTAGCAGAGCTTTTGTACGTTTCCATATTAAAAGTATCTCAAATACATCCTGCATTTTACATTATATATGGCCAGACAAAACAAATCTGTAATTTTTGACCAAATAGTTAAATTTCAGCAAAATTCTACCCCATTCAAAGCAACCTGTTAACACAGGCAGAATCAGACAAGTTAAACTATAAATCACACCCTCTCTGCTCTGTAGTTTTTCCCTACAAATCTAAGGAAAGAGACACCTCTCTGCAGCAACCCCTCCTTCCCGTGCTGCTTTTTACCTGCAGGTCGTTGTCCCCCTGTCAGCTTTTGCTCACACTGCAGCTGTGAGGGACATTTGGCAGGATCTCACACCACCAACCTGGGTCTCCTCAGTGCCCGAGGGTGAGCAGGATCTGCTGGCACATGACAGGTCTCAGAGTTGTTTCAACAATAGCACTTCAAGGGCTTTTGCTCCATCTGTTGTGGTGAATTGATACCCTATCCCCGAGGAACCAGAAATAGAAACACTTTATCTGCTCCTAGAGTTTCCATCATCCCTTAACTCCCTTAGCAAACATAATTATCATGTCAAAGCAGAAGAGACTGTAGCACGAGGAGAATCAGGTTCACACATTTACGGGAGCCCTTAATTTTGTTTCTCTTAATTATAAAGGTCTTTGCAAATTGTTTTCCCCTCTCTGCAGTACAGGGAGGAGGAAAGCTGGGGACACACAAGCAGAACTTTATGCTGCCCTTTAACAGCAGCCTGGACTAGCAGGTGTCCCTGTCCATGGCAGGGGCTGGGACTGGATGATCTTTAATGTCCCTTCCAATCCGAACCATTCCAGGATTCCATAACTAAAGCTACGGAGATTCCAGGATCAGCTTAAATTCCCTGAAGTGCGTGAATTTGACTCACAGGAGGATGTCTGAAATAAACATGGGGGAAGGGGACTAATCAAACCCTCAGCCGGCTCCTCCAGAGCTTGCACTTGCAGCCACTTCCAATACTTCTGTATTTCACAGCTTTCTGGTGCACACATGAAGAGAGCAACTCGATTTTCCAAGCTATCACCAGCTCATGGCTGGAATGCCCTCTGCAGGACAAAGGAAGCTGGAGAGAAGGCTTTGCCCTTTTGTTTTCCCCTCTATCAATCACTGTTGACACAGCAAACAATTTGTAAGAAGCACTGAAATGTTATTTGTTTTTAGCATCCTGGAAAATCCTGATTTTCTATAGGCACCTTGAACTGAGAGCATCTTCCTCTCTCGGTGGGGTGGAGTCTGTCTCACACCAGACTCTCAGAGTGGTGCAGCAAACACACTCACCAGGGAGCTGAGGGGGAGTGTAGCTACTATTTGTTTTTTAATGGCATTCATTACTGTCCAGTTTCTGTGCATAAGCACCAAGCACTGGTTCAGCAGTGGAATTTAAACTCCAAATTCTGGCCAGGTTTCAGATGAACATAGAACTGGGAGAGAGTAATTGAACTTTCACGGCCACTCCATGCTTGGAACTCACCTCAACAACACCACTTAGCTCTAGGTGTGCCTTTTATTTCTCAAAATGCAGAAAATTGCTTACCAAGACGCCCAAACAAGCAGCTGTTTGGGTCCTTCATTAGCTTCTGGTCCTTCCAAGCAGAGCCTTGGCTTGAAGTAGTGCCATAGAGGACATAACTTGTATTCCCTGATGAAAGCTGAGCATTCCTGTGGTGTCTTCTGCCCAGAAGTCTCCCAGAGCTTTCCTGGTGAGCCAAGCCAAGCAGTAATTCTCTGTAACAAGCACGACTTGTAAGAGGTCTCTGTTTTAGGAATGGCTTTAGTCATACCCTTGTCATCCTGGAAGAAGACTAACAGAGCTGAGATTTACTTCCTTTGCCTTCGTGCCACAGCTCAAACAAACAAATAATAATAATAATAAAAAAAGCCCCAACGTGTCCTGCCTGATTCTGGGCATGATATGTTAAAGCCTCTTTCAGAAAAACACCCCATAAAAATAGCCTGAGCTGAGCTGGGAAAGCCACCACAGACTCAGAGGGAGTATTTTGGAAGGTCCAGCCACAGAGTGGAATCAACACTCCTGCAACCTCCTTTCCCCCGCAGTTTTAGGGTTTGGGAGTTAAGGATGGTGATCTCAAACCCACCTTAAGCTCCACAAGATGTAGCCAAGTTGTTTTGACAAGCCCAGGATTTCCCTGGGGTTGCAGCCTGACTTCAGAGAGGCAAAAGGAGAGCGTGTTGTGGGCACAGACCTGTTTCAGCCAAGTTTAAGGGTACAGGAGAAGGGGTGGGCGAGCACAAGAGTCAGACAAAAACTAAATGTGACCATTCCGAACCAAACAAACTGCAGTTTGGAAAGAGCAGAGCTGACAGAGGCCCCTCTCTGCCCGTTTGCAGTGGCCTGCAGGAAGGCTCTGGACAGCACCACAGTGGCAGCTCACGAATCGGAAATCTACTGCAAGACGTGTTACGGGAGAAAATACGGCCCCAAAGGAGTTGGTTTCGGGCAAGGGGCTGGATGTCTCAGCACCGACACCGGGGACCACCTGGGCCTGAACCTGCAGCAGTGAGTGCAACCCCACTGACAGCCTTTCCTTCCACAGGCACAGGAGTTTACGGCGTTTTAAAGATGCTCAGCCTCTTCAAGCCTTCTTCACAAATTGTTTTCTCCTTCAATAGGCAATTGTTGTGCAGAAGCAGCCTTTATGTGCCAGCACAGCTGTAAATATTCACTGCAATTGTATGCTGCCATTTGTAGCACAGTGGTAAAGTCACATTCACTGTAGAAAATGAGAATATATTTATTAATATTTTTTCTTTTTTTTTTTTTTTCCTATCAGAGGCTAAAATCCAGTTAGGTTTTACTCATAGAGAAATAATCACACTACCACATACTGCTAAGTGCTCCTCTCAGTGGGGGAAATAACATTTCTAAATCCTCCCCGTGGCTTGAACAACACTTAAAAACACACTGCAAATGTGTTTGAACAAAGGAATTCTAATGGGATACCATCTTCCAACAGCACATAATTAGCTCTGACAGTACATTTATATGGGAGTTTTCTATGATTCTCAAAGCTGCACATTTTCAAACCAACCATGTTTCCTTGTGGTATAACTATGAGGAAACCAATTAAACAATGTGCTGTGCATGGAATAAAAGCTTAAACAGTGTATTTAAATGTACCTCCTTGTGGGATATGAATCCATTGTGGGCAGAGTCCTGCACCAAAACTGTCACATTCTGCAGGATACAATGACCTGTTGCAGCCCAAGATCCCAATAATTCAGAAATCACCCTGTGAAAGGCTTTAAGCACAAACACACAAAGCACAGTGTCCAGAAACACAAAGCAAAGCTACTTTTCGGGTGTGTTTTTGACCCCCGGGCCAGGTAAAAGCCCCAATTCCCTGCCCAAATGTTTCATCTGCATGCAAAAATCCAAAGTTTTATTTGCCCCTCACTGAGTAACAGCGGCCAGACAGCTACAAAAAATAGAGAGGTCTTTTGCTTCTATTTCCCCTCTTGCCTCTCCATAAAAGCGAGTTGTTTTTTACTCTCACTTTTCCTGAAATGCAATGTTTTCTGTATGTGGCTGCTGTCAGCTCCACGTATTCAGCCCAGAACAGGTACCATCAGAGGTCACAGCACCAGCTTTTCCATCACACGGCACAGAATTCAACAGAATACTTGGGTGTTCTCCTTTGTTACCCCCTTTTGCATGCCAGAGGACGGCAATTTAGTATTTTTCATCCCATACCAAAAAAACAACGAAATCCTTCTTTCCTAAGGAAGGCAACATTTTAAGCAGCATTTAAAAACACTGAAAACTTGTGTTTTAGGGGGTCACCAAAGCCAGCTCGCCCTTCTACACCAACTAATGCTTCCAAGTTTGCCAAAAAGGTGGTAGACGTGGATAAATGTCCTCGCTGTGGCAAATCAGTGTATGCTGCAGAGAAGATC
The DNA here is from genome assembly GCA_013400415.1 of Scytalopus superciliaris. Taxonomy (NCBI): domain Eukaryota; kingdom Metazoa; phylum Chordata; class Aves; order Passeriformes; family Rhinocryptidae; genus Scytalopus; species Scytalopus superciliaris. The sequence continues at coordinate 139,750 of VXBX01002338.1, read as the reverse complement.
ATGGGAGGAGGAAAAGTAAGTAGTTACTTTCAGCACCAGAAACAAAACAGGGTTTGGGTGAGAAACTACAGCTAATAGGTCCTTGATCATTTAACTTTTCATTCCTGGGCTCGATGAAGAAAACACGAGGATGAATCCACAAATTGCTGGAGTGGGATGTACTTTCAGGCCTAAAATCATGTGCTTTTTGTAAAACCTCTCCAACTTTTTCCTTCTTATTGATGCCTGCAGAACAAGCCCTGACTACTGCACAGGCTGGCTCTTCCTCCACCTCTGGGGATAAACATTTATTTGTAGTGGCAATTAGAGATAGAGTGAAGAGATCCTATGAGAAGCCTGTCTCACTTGACAGGCAAAGCTCTCTGCTCTAGGAACTCTCACTGGAATATAATCTCTGGCCAAAGCAAGAGTAGCATCTCTCCCTCTCTGTTTCTTACTAGACCTCCATTAATAACACCCCATTGCTAACAAAGTCCCTCTGTAACAGCCTGGCATGGGGTAATAACGTAGCTGAAAAAAAGACTAACCTGGAATGACCAAAAATGGAAGCCACAAAGGTCAACAAAATGATTTTAACGTTTTCACACCATAAAAAGCAGTAGTTGTTTCTGTTATTTCTTGTACCTGTGCCCTCTGTTTAATATACAATGGCCTGTCTTCTCCTCCTCAGCCTTGGCACAAGTCGTGTTTCCGCTGTGCTATTTGTGGGAAGAGTTTAGAATCCACCAACGTTACAGACAAAGATGGAGAGCTCTACTGTAAAGGTGAGAGTTGTACAGGGCTGAGCTGGGTTACTGAGTCACTCTAAAATGAGTCTCTTTAGACCTAGGAAAGCCATCATGATTTATCTTGTTCCGTGCTTAGCAAGCTCAGGAAATCTCAGTTTTTAAACAACATTCTAAATGCAAAGAGCTGTGGCAACATTGCAATTGCAGTTAATACTATTAATGCTTAAGGTTTAAAGCTGTAATTTTTCTCAGATCTGTCCTTAGACCTTACAACAGGCTCCTGTACCTGCACCATCTCACCCACTAAACCAAAACAAATCTACATAGATACAGACCTTCAGAGGTCATCTGAACTGGAATTCTTGCCAGTTTAAGTTTAAAGATAATTCCACACTGTATTGGTAGCACAGCAGATAATGCATTGATGCTAAATTATACATCTAGAGGCTCTTCTCCAATCCAGAAAGTTCACAGATTTCACTTGACTCTCAGAAACAGCTCAAGGGGGAAAAACAGGCAAAGGTTTTATATCCCAGGCTGAACTTTACAGAGAGCCCCGAAGAAGAATATTGAAGTTCTGTGGCTTTGGGTACAGTCTGTCAGCTGGGAGTGACCAAATCAGCACAGTCAGAGAAACATGCTGACCATTACTCCTTCCTCAGCAGAGTTGGGATAAATAAATACACACATTTACCAATACAGGGTTCAAATGGAATTGTTTAAATGCCCATCAATAGTTTCTCTTCTATGCTCCAGTTCTTTCTAACCTCCTCGAAAATCCCTGCCTTACTGCTCTGCCTGTACTACTCATCAGACCAAGCTTTACTGAGCATTTTCAGACAGGAAAAGTGGCTTTAATGAAAACATCACTTAGATCTTAAATGCAGCTTCATAATGTTTTTGAGACCACCAGATATGACTTTTGTGTAATTCAAAGACCTGAGTTCAGTTTCACTATTAAAACCTGTCAACGCTTGTGGGAAATGAGCTATTTCAGACTTCCTTCCTTTTATTAACTCATATTTGGCAGTAATCTAAAAACTGAAAGTAAAAGACACTCACCTCTACCTGAGAACATTCAGAATTCAAAACCCATTTCCCTCTCCCTCCTTCTTTTGCAGTTTGCTATGCAAAAAATTTCGGTCCCAAAGGAATCGGGTTTGGTGGCCTCACTCAAGTGGAAAAGAAAGAGTGTGAATGAGAAGAAATGGATGCAACAGTCTCAAATTGCTGCTGATGCCACCAAGCAAAACATTAAAAATCACACATTGCTAAGAAAATAGGGCATTTGGGTAAGATTTTCCACCTTGCAGGAAGAATTTGAGCTTATATCTTAAGAAATCTTAGATTAGATTAAAAAGGTACAGCAGTGAAACAAGATTCGTGTTTATTTTATAGTAAGTAAAGACAAAAAAACCCTCATGGAACATTACTGCTTCTTAAACCAGTATTTACCACGTTTTATACTGGAATTTGAGGGTCAGCAGAGTGTCCCATCAGGCCAGAGATGCCACATGGAGTGCAGGGTCCAAGCACTCTGTATTCCCACTGTCTGTATTCCCACCAATCTCCAGCTGTGATTTGGAGTTGTTGGCATTTTGTGTTGTGACAAGGTAGATGTTTATTTGCTCTGAGGCAATTCAGAAGGGTTGGAAAGTCTTTCTCTCAAAGGGATGTATTTCCAAAGGGAAACACCACTCTCTTAGAATGCAGTGTTGTAAGTTTTGTTACTGTCTGTTCTCCAGCTACAATAAAGTACTTAATGCTTCACACTCAGAGGTATGAAAGCTCTATTTTATTACATGTAAACCTTTCAAATACAAAGACTTAATAGAGGTTTTCACAGCATAAGGAACAAAACTAAAACACAGTTATAATATTAAGCTTTAAAATACGAACTTTCACCTTAATTTCAAATGTAATTGTCTTTTATTATCTGCAGGGATAAAGCAAAAAGTACCAACATGGCTTTGAAATTCTGACCTAGAAACTTGCCTTTAAAAATATATATTCTTAGTGTCATCTTGTCACATAAAACTTTAAATAGTCTGAGCTCAAACTTTATATACACACAGAGTGACTGTTCCATATACAAACCTGCTTACCTTGTGCAAGACAGAATTTAGTACTTGAAACAATAATAAAAATAAAACCAAACAACTTCAGAAGAATTTTGTAAAAATGAACAAAATATCCAGTTTTATTTAGCTTTCAGCTCAACCACTTTAGAAACTAAGCAAAACTTTACACAGAATGAACAGCTTTCTCCTTTGCCAGATGAAAAACGTTGTATTGCTTGGTCCAGTCAATTATGTTGGGTTTGAACACACCAAAGCAACTGCACTGAAAAAAGTCTGCAAGGTTCTGGAAGCATCCAAGACTGAAAAGGAGAAAAATATGCATTGATAAACCTTAAAAAAGAAGACTGCAAATGTCAAAAATACACACTCACCATAAGACAGCACTTAAGATATAAACCTGTCAGTTTTAAAATTGTGGAATTGGGGTTTTTTTAATTAAACAGTTCTCTATTGAGCATTACTCCTCTGCTGAACTTTTACAACCTGCTTTACATTAACAAATGAGAGCAGATGAGGCTGAACTCAAATATTTAAAAGTCTGTGATTAGGAAAATCCCATCTGTTTGCACACATGAGGAAACAGGGAAACCTTGGTACCCATTTCTCTAAATACTGCAAGTGAAGTCAGAAAGGGGCCAGTTCATTCCTTAATTCTCTTTCTGATCCTGATGAACAAATCCAAGGCCAGCACTCCCTCACCCCCAAAACAGTGTCTAATGATTAGTGCTAGGGGACTGATTTGGGCACAGGTTTTTTCCATGCACACAGCCACCCACAGCTCTTATGCTGGTTGTTTTATTTTTCTAGAGCAAAGCAAGTTCTCAGTAAGGAAAACAAAGTCCTTTTTCTTCTCTTAGCACAACTCCTAACAGGCATGACCAGCACATCCATAGGCCACCATGATTCTGCACTCATGAAGCAGTGAAGCCAATCAGTACTGATTTAAAACACTCCTGTTGATAAATACCCACTTGTATGGAGTTCTCCTGAGTGAAACAGGATGCTTGGAAGATTTCCTCTGTGTCAGGAGATTCATTCTTTCATGAGAGGTCAACCCCAAGAAGGCAACCTTAGTGAAAGGAAAATGTAAGTCAGGGTTACAACAGCACAAGTGAAAATTCTGGTGATACAGAAAGATACTAATGAGAAGGGAAGGGGGAGGGGGAGGTTGGCCCCATCTAGCAAATAACTGGTACTGCTGAAATTGATGACTGAAAATTGCGTTTTCAAATGTCACTTGGACTGAAACAGAACCCAGCAAGCTGTAACATGAACGTTTCCACTGACAAGGGAAGCTTAATTGGGATGTCTCTAAAGACTCCACTTCCACAGATGTCTGCAGAAGTCTCAGGTCTATCATGGTTAAGCATCAATGCCCTCAGATTTTGTCTGTATTCTACCACACAAAAATGGTAGAAAAATATCCCCTGAAAAAAAGGACAAAACATTTTAGCCATGAAGAAGCACATGTCAGAGACTCAACAATAATTTCTCCCTTTTCGTGACTCTGTTTTCTTTCACTCAGTTTCAACACTGAACTTCGGGGGTTTTCTGCATTTTTGTTTACCTATTCTGTTTTAAATCAACATGAATCTTACAAACCCTCATAAGTGGCTGCAAGGGCCTTTCACTGAATGACACTGAATATCACAAAGCAATAAATTTACAAGTGACTGTGCACGAAACACAGGAGTTAAATGTAAATATCCTTCCTAAATCCTGGTGGGTTTTTTTCCCCCAATGTGATATCTCAGTGACTTGGATATTGCAGAAATCTACCAGGACCCATTTAAAACTGTGAAGTTGTTTTGGGGTTTTTTTCCTATTAAACAAGATGTGAAAACAAGCCTTTAGCTCAGTATGCCTAACACATATTTCAGTGACATCTTCCCTAAGAGCTGCTAAACAGGCCGTTTCCCAGATGTTTTAAGACAGCTTTTCTCAATTTTGTTTGCACAGCCAAGCCCTGAGAAAACATAAACAAGAAATTTGACAGTCCTCAACAAGATGAAATCCAGGTCATGCACTTTTATTGCTGCAAAGGGATTTAATAGTCTAATGACACACTGCTGAGCTCTGCCACTGAATTTTAAACTCAGGACTAACTGTGCTTTTGTGTCATTTTTTGGGTGCTAATATGAGTTCTATTTCTTCACTTTAAATACAACTTTTTATAGGTTTGGAATCTTCAATGAGTAGTAAACCCAGAACTCAGTTTAGGAATGATTTGCAGACTGTGCTTCTCCTTCTAAGAAGGGAATGCTGAGTGCACAAAAGCCTGTGGAACTTTTAGTGCCACCCTGAGATTTAAGAGAACCACCTCGCCGTGACAGAAACCAGGCAAGGAAAGCAGACACAAAGTCCTTAGGAGAGCAAACCATGCAGGGGAAAGTTTTAAGCACAAACTGAAGGAAAACAGTACCTGATAAAGCTGGACAGTGAGCCACAAGGAGGCCCAGGCAGTATGGAAACAGGCCACTGCAGAGATGTAGCAAACCCAGGGAGAGCAGTACACAACCTGTGCCAAGAAGGTCCACGCTCCATCCTGATGGTAACTTGTTGCACAGTGGTTGGACCAAACTGAGGAGACACACAGCCAGCTAATTATGATTTTAATCCCTTTAATCCCCTATTTGCATGAAATGAATGTTACATAGCAACATGCTCTAGAAACACCAGGTTTCATATATCCCATTCCCACTGAAAAGCACCCACACAGATCCATGACTGCCTGTTATTCTGGCTGCACCATCTTTCCATTCTGGGTTCATAATCCACAGAAGGAGCATCCAAGGCACTGGCTATGCATTTTTACATCATATTGAAATGTAATCATCTCTCATCATCAAGAGTCCTGAAATTTTGCTTCAAAAGAAGACATGATGGTGACAATCCCAAGAAGGAAGTACCCTACCACTATCAAACAGATGTAAACTGGAATGTCCAGTTCCTAAGAGCTATCCAAAGTCTACCACATATGTATTTAATGTACTAAAGAAACCTTAAAACAAACTCAAACTAAAAGGAAAGGAACGTTTTTCCTCCCCTCTCTCTATCAGTAGGGCAACAATGAGGGTTTCCCACCACATTCCTTCACACACAAGAGAAGGAGAAAATAATCTCCTTTTTTCTTAAGACCACCACTCAAACCCAGGAAAGTAACTCATGGTCACACCAATGTCCTGTGTCCTCCACTGCCATGGCTGGTTCATTTCACTTGAATGCTGAATATTAGCTCATTTCAATATAACATGAAGTAATATAAAACAAAACTAACTCCCTCTGCTTTGTATTCAAAAGGTTAGTGCTATGGTAACTGACCCTCAGGAACTACATTATAAGGGCTCTCCCCTCCAAGACATTCCTTAGTTTTTCAAAGTAGCAGCTCAGTTATTAATGATATACAATTCTCTTCTCTTCAAAGTTATCACTACGTTAAAGAAAAAAATAGAAATGGTTGTAAATATTCAATATATATTTCCAAATAACAAACTCAGTACAGCTTTTGCAATAATGGACTTACAAATTTCTTTTCTATTACAGTCAAGGGCATCCAGACTAGAACTTGCAATGTGACCTTCTTCCACGTGGAGTCCCTATTTCATCTCTAACAAAAATCCTTCCCACTATTTCATTTTCCATTGGACATGCCACTAGAGCTGTATCTTAGTTCTTGCTCAACACAAACATAATAAGGTATTTAACCAAAGATTCAGACATGACATATTTTCACTTATTTTACACAATAATGTCACTGCTGAAATGTGGTATCACTTGTGCAGGTATAATTACACTTGCTGGAAATGAAATGCTGAAAAATAAAGACCAGACACACACGTACTTGAAAGGTAAATTAAAATAAATTCATGGGTACATACACAGAAGAGTTCCATAAAGCAGCCAGACACCCATCATTGTTAGGAAAAGCAGGAACAGCAGGTAGTAACAATGGTTCCCAACACCTGAATTTGAGGCAAGGAAAAAAATAACAAAAAAGTCTGACATTTCAAAATTCAGCAGTATTTGCATTTGCCCTGAAGTTAACAGGAATAAAGAGAGAGTCAAAACCACTTCTTGTTATTACCTCTGCTATCCACAAGGGAGCTTGACAAGGCTGAGCCTCTCTCAACTTTCTCCTGTAAGCCACCCCAATTTATAGAACAGAATTAGTTCTGATAAAAGCCAACCAGGATTTGACTCTTCTTCAGAGCATGCCCAGAGCTGGATGAGGACTAATTATGCAGCCACAACTCTCCCCATGCACAGTAAAATTCCCTCATACGACTGAAAAGTCCAAGCTATTAAATTTGATGGTTTGACCTTGTGTGCTTCAGAATTGCAAACATACACACACAAAAAACCCCCCAGACCTGTGTCAGAGAAACTTAAATGAAGATATAAACCCATCTGTCTTTAAATTACAATCACATTGCTCAAAGCTTTGAGGCAATGCATCAGAAGGATGCCCGACCACCTCGTAAGTAGCAAACATCACAAAAATATTCCCAAGGATTTAACATTACCAAA
>VXBX01002338.1:120456-132371 GCA_013400415.1 Scytalopus superciliaris | reverse complement strand
AAAAAAAAAAGTTATTGGGAAAAAAAAAAAGTGCTAAAAATATATTATTACAGATGGAAAGGTCTAACCTCCTTATCTTGAGCATCACCAATACTGAGCCAGCAAGGAAGAGACAGGGGGAGAGGAAAGAGCACAAGAGCACGAACAACGCCCCGCAGGGTTATCTCAGGGTCCAGCTGCTCCTCCCACAACTGTCTCTGCCAGTGACAAGAGGCAGTGCAAGGCTGGGAGGACACACAAGCCTGGCCAGTTTCTGCAGTTCACTCTTCTCAGCCGCAGCTACTGCATGAAAATGTCAGAGTGTGCACACTTGTCTAATTCCTTGAGTATCTACTTCTGGATACATTGTCCAAAAAGCCTGTCTAATCCCTTTTTGAACCTTCTGACACTGCCTGTATCTCCAAACACTTACAGCAGTAAGCTCCAAAATTTCACTGCCTGCCACATAAAGACAGGACCAGCTTTAAATCCCTACATGTAGTGTGATGTGCTTGGTGAGTAACAGTTCTGCATTCACTTCAGCCACCACCTTCACCTTTTTTTCATTTCTTTTTTAAAGTCCCAGTCATACCCACTGTTCCTTCTCCTCTTAAAAGAAATAGTTCCAGACTTTGTGGTCTCTACTCTTAGGGTGACCATTCTACCCCCTTAACAATTTTATCTGCCTTTCTCTCTTCCACCTAACTGATTTCTTTATGGCACCTTTCAGAGCCCTTCAGTATTAACTGCATATTCTCATACCATGTGGGCCCTCTCTCTTTATAAATAATGTTATTTCTGCAACTTTTAAAATATGTGGCATTTGCAAATTTGATAAAACACACACTCTCACCTATGCACTGTCCAGTCCACAGAGAATGCTGATCATATCTGGCTACACATGCTTGGCAAGCAAGGCAATGCACAGATCTCAAAGGCTTCCTTACCTAGTTGAGGATGAAGGAAAAGAATACACTCACAGCAGAAGCAACTATTTTGCTCAAAATTTAAAGCACCATCTTACAGGCTGTGCATGTTTTGCACAATTCCTGTGTAACAGACCTCACAACACTGAGCATAGATGAGAATCATACATCTTAATTTTACAAAAAAAAAAAAAAAGAGGTGAAAACAGTCGGGTGTTTTTAAGACTAGAGTCCAAGGATCTCAATCATCTATTTTCACCATAAAAGATACAAAGAAATCTAAACAAAATAGAAAAAAAACCCCTTATGTAACACCTGAACGGCAAGCAGAGAGGAAAGTGTTCTTTACAGCAGCATTGAGTAAAACGCAGGTTCACAAAGAAAACAAAGACCAAAGCCCCACTTACAAGACATGATGTGCAGAATGTTCTGAAGTCCAAGCAACCTGCTTCTGCAAGAGCTACAATGTTCTGAAAAACAAAGCATTTGGACCACATTTTCATAGGTGCTATGAAGGTTTTTACATTAGGCCTTCTGCAGTCTGTAAGCATTTTCACTGCCAAGCACTGACAAGAATAAGAACTTGCTGTGAAAAAAGGTCTACAAGAAACCAGTAAATTCTAATGCAGCTTCACCCATACAAGATGAGACAGAAAAGTATCTCTTTGTTGCCAAAATTAATAAATAATGTGAATTAAACATTCTTTAAAGTGAGAGGGTGTTTAGATAAAAGGCATCTCTCACACAGTCAGTCAGACTTCAGGGAGATGAGGAGAGCTGCTACATTTACTGTTCCTTTACAAGCACTACACTGACAGTGTTTATGAGTCCTGTGGCAACAATGTAAAAATCACATTTTATTCTCCCTGGCAATCTGAAGAAATACCACCTCAAAGAGAACAATGACATGACAAAAGTTCTGTGTGAAAATATATCCCAGGAAACATCAGCACCTCTGTAGGATGTTTGGCCAAAGCACTTCAGTGAGAAGATGGAGACAAGGGAATTATGGCAGGATGAAGAAGATAAGGAAACAAACAGCAAGAGGGGAAATTCTCCAAGATCTATGTTGTTCAATGACATTGCTAATAATTCTTATCTTATATCATGCTTTCAAGTGCAAATAATGACACAAATCCATCAAAAGTAGATACATCTTGCACCAACTTGGACCTTCCATCTGTTTTCACAAAATCACTTACCTCCTTTCTTTCTTCTTCTGAAGTCTTTACATACCCAGGATCGGTGTTCCAAGTTTTACAGAAATAATAAAAAACACCCAACATACTGAACATGACAGTGATTTTATGAATTACATTTGTTATATGTAATTGTCAGGTTAAGGAACAGATTCTTATGCTACATGTCACCATTATGTGTCAAACAAATGAAAGATTCTAAAATTAGTTTGAGTTACTTTTCAAGCAACACACAAAAAGGGGAAAATTACTTTCACTTTTACAGCAGGATCCTCTCTGTCCCTCAGAGGCCATCATATCAGAGGAGTTCAATATTTGTCCAGTTGAGTGCTGGAGAAGACCTTTACAACTATATAAACCTGAATTGCAGTATCCTCCCCTGTCACCCTCCCTACCAGAGTGCAGACTTTTGCCTTTCCATATTTAACAGACATGAAATTAATTTCATTTATTCTTTTTTCCCCCTCTGAAGCTTTTCTATTTTACTTAAATAATACCAGTCAGACATGCAGAGTTATAAAGCTTCTGGCAGCTTTGAGATTTGTTTGACTGCTGCACAAACCTCTAAGCCATCACTCAGCCTTGCCCTCTGCTGTTCATTTCAGCCAAAAGCAATTGAATACACTCAGAAAAAAGTAACTGAAAACCATCCTGAAACTATTTTTGTCACTCAAAAACCCCAAGCACACACTGCTAAACACTTCTGAAGGTAACAGGGCATTAGGAACAGAATTTTTACAGCATGGACTAAAACCATCTGTACCTCGGGTGAAAGGGGAAGAAAAATATGCCAAGATTCACTGTCTCTGTAGAGCAACAGAGCAATGTGGAGTGGGACAAGTTTCATATTAAATTCATGCATCAAACTTGGGAGCTCAGGCTGCCAGAGATGCCACCAAGGAGCAGGCAGAGAGCCCAAGCCTGGGCTGCATCCCCTCAGTCTATAAACAGCACTGTGACTGACTCTTAAACACCCAGTGCTGCAACCTCCAGGTTGTTTCTGTAACCAAAATCAGGATAATAAACTATCAAATACTGGTATTACCAGCTGAGTTTGTTACAATTCAGTCAGGGTGCAATTACAGAAGTCAAAATGATGGTGCATTTCTTGTGGACACTGCTGGTCTGGTTGCACTGCTATTGGGATATTGGAATTAAGAGAAATCATTAATTAGAAAGGCTGGATTTTCATTCAGTCCAGAGGAACAGTTTGACAGACAAACACAGGTAACTAAAATCCTGAAAGCTTTTATAACACTCAGATCTGTGACTAGTTCTGGAAGGAAAACATGTTCATGAGAAGAAGGGTTGGACAGTGAGATGGAAAACTATCCACTGGCCCATCCCACCAAATTATGGCTAGACCTTCTAGAACATTGTTGTGCTCTCTAATCTTCAGCAGAGTGTCTGACTCAAATCCTTACCAGTGGGATTTTTTTTTTCCCCTTTTAATTTAGATGATACCAAGAAAACCTTAAAGCTTCCTAACACAACACTGAATAATAGAGTTTTCATTTAGACAAGCATGTGTGTGTATCTCCAGTGGGAATATACTTGATCAGTTCATTGAAGTTAATCCCAGTAATTCTATTAAGGGCATCTTAATTGGGAACAGTACAAAAGAAAATGCCATTTAAAGGCTGAATTAAAAATTAATTAAAACAGTGTAGCAACATATTATAGCTGGTTTAGAACTGTAAATAATTTTGTACTAAGTATCTTCCTAAATGCCTTTTCACAAAACTTTACCAATAAATACATGCCCTCTGTGTAACAAAAGAGCAGGGCACTGAAAAGAGAGTGCAAACTACTAAAACGTTTTTGTACTCTACAGTGAAAAGCCTCTTCAAAGAAAGCAAATGAGGTACAAATTAATCCACTGTATACTAAGGATTCAGAATGAATAAAGACAGACAGGAGACTGGACTTTGTGTTGCAGAACACAAAGGAATTTCTCCCTTTGTTTTTTCAGGGAGTGTGTGAAGGGTATTGATTTTAAAGGCAGAAGCACGAACACAACTGTCAAATCCTTGTCATTTCAGAAAGAAGGCAAGCTTAAAAATGATTATTAATGCATGTGTTATCCAGTTACACCACATGCCAAAACACACTACTGTGTGAGAGGCTCGATGAGGAAGATAGTCACATGGAGATGCCAACAGAAAATAGATTTATAACTGACATCTTCATCTTGATATTCCAGTAACATATGAAACAGCTCAGATTATAAAGAACACAAAAATCTGCTAGAGACAAAAGAAGCTACAGACTTTTTAGTCCATATATAACTTTAAATTAAAGTTACTTTGCCACTGACCAATCTTACCAGACATTAACAGGCACGTGGAATTATCTGGAACTGTTCATTAGTCTGCATGACCAGGTTTAGATTTACAGGGAACTACAAGGACTGTTGCATTTCTAGAGTATAAAGGATATCAGGCAGGAACCAGAAAAACCAGGTCATGGACATCCAAAAGACTGAACTTAGCAGAAATGCTGTGGGAAGATACCTCAGATTCTTGAGCCCCACAAGTTGCCTGAAAGAACATTAGAAGAGAAAAAAAAAATCATGTTTTTCAAAATATATATATTTAAAACACAAGTCCATAGAACATAAATCATCTGGTTTGTTATTTTAAAAACTTCACACCCATGGTGTATTTCAAGTCTCTCAAAGCAACCAAGGACTGTCACTCAGCAGGTTTCCTTACCAAAGGGTTAACAATGCAAAAATAAACCTGGAGAGTGCTCTGTTCCAGCCTAGTATTACATATGAGAAGCACAGTCTCTGCCTGTTTGCACACAGAGAGCTTTGCCACAGCAGTGAATACCGGCTGTTGCAGGAACTGTTGGAGAAAGCAGGGAAAGCACAAAACAGCTGAGGAGGTCTGGGGGGCACAAGGAGAGGGAATGGCTCGTTAAAACTCATTCTGTGTCAAAATATAGCAGGAAAAAGTGGGGATAAAACATATTTTTGAGCACTGTGAACAGGTACCTCAGTGTCTACCAGATGCAAACCATCAATAACACCCTTTAACATTAAAATTAACTAACAGACTGGACTTGTCTCTTTTAAAATCTTTCAGGGACAAGAAACTATCATTGTGCACACCTAATGGTCATTCGTTCCAAAAAGTACACATATTTAAATTCTTCACACACTCTGCAACCATTTCTCAGGAGGTGTCTTTTATGCTGAGTGAAGCTAAACTTTGAAAACATACCATGTCTCTGATAATTCAATACACATAGAGAGAGAAAAAGCCACAAACCTGACAAACAGAGCCATCCCAAACAGCAGGCAGAGGAGCAAACCTCCTTTCAAAAGCCAAGAATCAGAACTCAAGTTCATGATGTATCCTATGGCCCACATGAATGTCAAGGAAGATGCCAACATCAGGAGGAGCTGTTAAAATTATTAGTGTTAAAATAGGGCAAAGTATTCAAGCAGAACTTACTTAAAAGTGTTCAGTTCATGTAACAAATGCTGAAAATCTCAAGATAAGTAAGTCAAGGTGACACATCAATACATTAAAAGCAAGGGGGGAGAAATGACACAAAAACCCCCACTCAAAACACTGGTATGTGCTTTTAAAGAGTATTTTTCGTGCACCCAACTTCAGAAATCTCAGAAGTTCCTCATTAGAATTATTAGCATATCATTCTAAACACAGCATGCTGTAGTTTTATTTCTGTTCGTTATCACTTGGGAAATTACCTCATATTTCTCTACTATTCTCAGCAACCTGTTATTTTTCCTGCTTCTCATTCTCTCTTCCTCTTTTATCATATAAACCATGAAGTGATTCTGACTCTGGTAAGCAAGGTCAAGCGGTGTCTCTCCCTTTAAGAACAAAAAGGGTTAGTTATTTATGGACCTAACACATAAATACCTAACTTTTTAACAGAAACAAGAAATGAATATAGTTAAAACCAGAATAACTGGGCAGTTACTTCCCAGTTCCACCTCCCCCCCCTATTTTTTATGGCAAAGCAAGCTAAATTCAGAGTTTTAACTTGCTTAATTCAGTGCTTTGTAATTCTGAAAACTGATCCTTGCAAACAGATTGCATCCATATGAGTTCTCTGTTGGACTGCCTCCAATAACATATCTAGTCATGGGAACTGATACTTTCAACATTTATACTTCTCACTATCAGTTTTTACAAATATTAAGAGGATGACTTTCATATGTGACCAACCCTTCTGAATGCACAAACAGGCGCTGTCAAACATCAACTTTCACACGCATTTTGAAGCCTTAGTGAGTCTGATGGACCACCAAGCAACTGTTACTTTGTAAAATCTGCCCAAGGTCAACGTTTTGAAGTAGTAAACAGGCAAATCAAGACCGGAAGAAACGCAACAAACCCCCAAGAAAATGAAACAATAAAGAACCCCAAATGTTGAGCAAACACAAAGCTCGGCTGCTCGAAGAGAAACTATTTCAAAGTTTGTACTTTGAGTCACACCCCAAGTAAGGTGCTGATTCCTTTTGGGGAAGACCAAGAACATCTGCTCTTGGTCAACCCCCACTGTGATTGACACCCAGCACAGAGAGGACCCTGATTTTTCTTTACATTCCTTTCACACATTCATGCCTCGTGGGATGAAATACCACGTACCTTGACATTTTTTATGTCCAGGCTGGCACCAGCTTCCAGCAAGAGATCCACTGCACTGATATTTCCTGATGTTATTGCCCAGTGCAGTGCAGTATTCTTTTGAACATTGTCTACAGCATTGAGAGAGGGGTTAAACTTTAAGAGAAACCTCGTGGGTTCTGGTCTAGACGAAAATAAAGCGTAACAGTTAACAAACAGAAGATGAATCTACACTGGAAATGAAACTTTTGAACACCTTATAAAACAACTCTTCCCATCTGTGAGACAACAGCAGATATGCAATGCTTTGTCTCAGAAGAAGCTCATCAACAAGAGAGCTCAGAATTTTAGAATTCAGGACATGCCCTGAAGGTTTTTTTCCAGACCATGTTATCTTACCATTTTAGCAAATATGAGGTATATAACACAGATTATTATCTTCTAAAACACCACGTGCAAGCTTCTATCTCCACATTTTATTTGTTCTAAATGCATTTCACTGCACCCACATCCATTTATTCTCATTTTGGGGAAAGCACAGTAAGGCTGCAGATGATTCAGCCACAAACCTAAACTCCTTTTAGAAATTCCTTTGAGTTTCTTTGCTATATTCATTGAGCTACTCCTTAGCTCCTGATCTCTGAAATGCTGCATATTTTAGCACAAAGGAAAGGGAAAGGAATAGTAAGGAAAAAATTCACCTCACTGCTTCTCGGGTACAATAAAATAGACCCTTCTCAGTTATTCCCTACTTACCCAACAGCTTTTTGTGCTGTTAACATTAAAGGTGTTTGTCCATTGAAGTCTGATGTGTCTATGTTCTAAGAATAAGAAAAAGATAACAAGTTATTACCAGTGAATTCAGGCATCAGCAAGATGGCCAGACTTGAAGCCATACAACTGCCTTAGCTTCATGAATGAAAAGAAAATGGAAAGAAACCAAACTATATCAGTAAAGATGCCCACACTCTTTTAAAATTCTTCCTCCCTCTAAGAGTCTTGTATGTCAGTCCTTTCTGAATAATCCAAGTTCCCACTTAGGACATTTTTAAAGGAGAGTCTCCACTAAGGATATTTTTAAGTGAACTATGTTCACAGTATTCCTTGTCCTCTTTTGCACAGAAATACTAAAAATAAAGTGTACCTCTTAAAGCAATGTTAACCATCTTCCTTGTATAAACATGTGACAGAATGTCCAAGTACATAAAACAGGTTTATTAAAACAACAAAGAAGTACTGCTTGATTACATATCTCAAGGCATAAACACCTAACTTGCCTTACCTAATCTTCTTCCTTCTTAACAATGAAACTTTCCTTGTTCCCTGCCTCTGCTCCTCAATACATTGGAGCAGATTTACTTGAAAAGAAGATTAATTACTTGGATTTTTCTCGTAGAAGATAGGTGAGCAAACAACTTTATTAGGTCTGTGATATATATCACCTGTACACTACATTCTGGAAGTCAGTTACTCTACTAAGGAGAACTCTATGAGGAAGAAAATAATCTTAGCAAATTTTTAAATCCTAACACTCCATGTTTCTAAAAAACAGTCTAAGTCATACAAGAATTCTCCTCTCACTTTTATTAGCAAATTGGTACACTTGTCATTAATGCTGTTTATCTCAGGTGTAAGATAAGAAACATCTACTACCATGGATACAATTTAAATTTAAAGAAAACACAGAAATTAATAAAAATTCAGACCTAGTCTGATCATCTATTCTGCATCCTTCAGTTGATGGACAATTCCACGGATGACTAGTTACAAAACTGCAATCAAATCATAAATACTTCATGATACATATCCATCACATACTTTTTGTTCTCAGGTTTAAATGCCAGTTGTTGTTTACACAGCACCACAAATCTGCACAGCCTTAGCACTGCTCCTTAGGCACACTGAAATGTATGTGAGTCTGGATGTGTGAGGATGACAGGGGAGAATATTAAAAAAAAAAAAAAGTATATATATTTAAAAAAAATAATCTAAGTTTCTCTGAACTTATAACACACAAAAAGAGTTGCAAAACACCTGCTTTTCATCTAGAAAACAAAACAGTTAATCCTGAAATGTATCTTACACATAGAGAGCTACTCATAAGTAGAACACAAGACTTGGGACATCAGCAACATACCTGGCCTTTGGCTATGAGGTAAGCTACGATGGGCATGTGTTGGAAGAGCACTGCTAAATGAATGCTACTGAATCCTTCCCCATCAATAAGACTGGGATCCGCTCCACATTTCAACAATAACATGACCATGGGTAGGTGTCCTTGTCTACAACGATACATGAAATGAAACTATAGAGGTGATGAAAAAAATGGGTATTTTCATGAAAGCATTGCCCTCATAATTCTCATAGAGACCCCACAACAACCAATTTTCTTTCAGAGTCTCGTGGTTTTATTCGGGGAATTACTTTTAAGCTGCAAGTTTGTATCACGAAATTTTACTACATACCTTAATAAATCAGCCTGGGGTAAACTGTTAGTTTAGAATACAGTGGTTACTCTACAATCATTTCTCCTGTGAGAAGTCATTCAATTATCCAGCTCTGGCAGAAGACTGATAGTCCAGAAGAAAGCACTGATTCTCCCGTGTAAGAATTGGCACTCAGAGAAGTTATCCCACAATAATTATTATGTTTTCTCCAGCCAAGGAGTGCTTTGTTCTTTAGACCAAACAAAATGCTACTATAGCTGTTAATATTAACAGATTTACACTTGCAAGCAACGTACCTAATGGCCCAGTGAAGGGGAGTTGAATTCAAATCTCCACCCAGCTGATCCACAATTGCACCTTTGGAAATGTAATATCTGTGTAATAATAACACAATAAGATTAAGAACACGGTAAGACAAAATATACTACTGATAACACAGTTCTAGTAGTAAATGGCTCATAAAAAAAAAAAAAATCCCTAGAGAAGCACACTGACAAAAGTGTTTTTGCAGTAAAGGACACTGTTTTGAGAAAATGTTTGAGGAAAAACATAGTCATTAGCAAGGCACTTATAAAATCAGCTGTCATGTTTGTTAAACAGGGCAAACCCGGGAAAATCTAACGATTTCATGTACTACACGATTTCACACATAAAGAAACCATGCTATCTTTATGTTTCACTGACATTTTCATAAAGGTAATTGGGTTAAAATTTGAATTTCATGCTTTTCCTCTCAAACAGCAGGTTCCTTTGTTTTCAAGTACAGAAGCAACAGAGGGATTATAAGCAACAGTGACAGAACACCAGTGTTACTTTCAGAGGGACCCCTGAACTTACTTCACCAGCTCCTGTCTGTTGTTTATTGCTGCCCAGTGAAGGAGAGTCACGTTTTCTTTGTCTGGCTGTCGAACATCATACCCTGCTTCTACCAGCTCTCTGCACCGCTCTAACATTCCATACCTTGAATGAGAGGGGGAAAAAAAAATTGATTTACTTATCGCTTCTTACGTATCTTCCAGTTTGGAGACAGCCACATACTGAATTAAAAATAAAGCTCAGTAAGCACCACCCCGTGGTGGAGCAAATCCCACACTGCATTCAATGCGATGCATTCTTGCAAAAAGAGCTGGGCTGAGCCCTGACGAGGGGAACTTTCTGCTTAAGGAACCTGCCTGAAATACCCCTTTGTTCACGATAAAAATATTTACGGCAGTAGCTGGAAATGATCTTTCCTCAGGGAATCACAGAACACGCTGAGCTGGAAGGGCCCCACAAGGCTCACAGAGTCCCACTGCCAGCCCCGAGACATCCCCAGGAGTCACACGGCGCTCCTGCGAGCACCACGCACGCTTCTCACACCTCGGGGGAAGACACGAAACCGAAAACGTTTCCTTTGCAAGGATACCCACCCTGGCCCGTGTTTGAGGGCACTCCCATGGGTTGCAACACCCGGCACGCTCGGATCCCGTACTCACTGTGTAGCCTTGACGATATCACAGGTGTTGGGTTCTTCAGCAATGGGGTACGGCCCGGGCAGGCCTTTATCGCCGTGGCTGTTGTGCATATGAGGCCGATGAGGCCCGTGGCAATGGCCCTTGCACTGTCAGGCAACAAAACATTTATCAGCCATTATTACTCACCGGTCGNCCACACACACCCACACCCCTCCCGGGAGCACGGCGGGGACAGCACGGCCTGCCCCCCGCCCCGGGGCCGGCTCTGCCCCCCGCTCACCGCCGGGCCGCTGCCCGCCATCCCCGCCGCTGCCTCCGCTGCCTCCGCCCGCTTCCTGGAGACGGCACCGGGGCGGGACCGGGGAGGGACCGGGGAGGGATCGGGGAGGGACCGGGGCGGGACCCGGGGCGGGTCCGGGGCAGCCCAGGCCGCCCTGCCCCGGGGGCTGTCCCTGACCGGCCCGGCCACACCGCGAGCCCCGCGGGGGTTGTCCCTGACCAGCCCGGCCGCTCCCGCCTCCCCTTCGGCCCTGCCCGAANCCTGACCAGCCCGGCCGCTCCCGCCTCCCCTTCGTCTCTTCCCGAAATGGCTCCCGCCCCTTCTCCGGGGAAACCTCCTTCTGGTTTCACACAGGATCACCCCCCTGACCCCGGGTGGAGGACAAGGAGGCTTTCCTGGCTTGTGCCTCAGGAGCTGGAGGGGATCCCTCGGTGAGGGGCCTGCGGCACGACCCCCATGAGGAGCGGCTGAGGGGGCTCAGGAGGGGCCTCCTGGCTCTCCACAGCTCCCTGAAAGTGCCACCTCCTTCCTGGCGTGATTCCCTCGAGGATTCGAGGCCGTTTGGGATCACTTGCAGCCCCAAGCCGAGCCCTGATGTCCCCTCATAATGCCAAGCAGCGTGAGGGACGAGCTGCCATAACAGGGTGAGCAGAGCAGGCACCCCTCAAATAATCGGGGATAACCTTCGGAAACACCCAGGGCTGTCAAACGCCCCCAGGCCTTGAAACGAGAGTGGGGCCTAAAAGAGTTGATTGAGGTATCTTGCTCTGTTATGCCTGTGTTAAGAACATCTGTAACTTGTTCTGTTCTGCTCNCTCACCGGTCGCACACCCCCACACACCCCTCCCTCCTCACCCTCGGCGACAGGGCCACAATTCAAGGCACAGTTATAAAAGCCGCCCGGTAAGAGACTAATCCTTTTACTGGCGGGGCGCAGCAGGGATGCGCTCAAGGGCCCCCTCAGCGCCGCTCCCTCGGCACAGCCCCCTCACCCACCGGGGGGAGACGGGGCACCGGCAGGGC
>VXBX01002338.1:90093-120385 GCA_013400415.1 Scytalopus superciliaris | reverse complement strand
CTTGTTCTGTTCTGCTCACTGCACCCAAGCCTAATCCTGGGAAGAATACAAGAACCACTGCACAGTGAATCCAGGGGTTATAGATCAGGACCAGGAGGACATTGGAACAGGCTCGAAGGGCTCTGAGGTTTCTGCAAGCTTGAGTCAGCAGGTCACACAACAATAGGAAGAAGAAAGGTCATGGCGAGGAAGAAGAGCAGTTGCCCCTCTAAGCGAGGCAGAAGAGGGAACCGACCACCCAAAAGTTGTGCCAAGAGAAGACTCTGCCCTGAGCTCCACCTGGGCCACGCCTGAACTCCACCTCTTATGAATATGATTATTAGATGCTGTAATTGTGTGAATATGTGTGTTGAAATGCTGCAATCATATATGTAGACTGTATAAATTACCTTGCGGTTCCCTGATGCCTTTGAGCTGGTTTGTGCAGCTCCCTGATGTCGGAACAAATACCTTTGCTGCTTGAGGATATAACTGTCTCTAAGCAGTTCCTTTGCTTTGGGCTTTTGCAGAATGAGCCTCCTGGGTGATGTGGGACTCCGGCCGCCCCCAGAGCGGCTCCATCGCCTCTGCTCTGAGGAGAAACACAGCCGGGATGGGATCGGCTACTGTGGGGAACTGCAATGGGTCTGCACATCCCTTGGCACAGCAAGAATTTCACCCTGACGAGATTGTGTACCCATGAAGATACATTTCTCAGCTAGAGGATTGTAAACAACTTGCAGGTGCTGAGAGGACTCAGGAAGCTACAAGATAAGGGATAATGAGCTGGGTGAACCTGTACAGAAACAAAGGGTTGTAGCTATGGCCAATGAATGATTGTTTATATGTAATAAGCACCAATAATGTTAATGCACATACACTTAGGAAAGATATAAAGAGTAGCTGTGCTAAAAATAAACGGGATCCATGCCTGACTTTCTTGTATATTTTGTCATTTGTCCGTGTCAACAACGACAGGTGACCACCCGCTCGCCGTGGGGTGTGGGCAGGGCGAGAGAGGGCCCCGGCACCCCCGGGCTGTGGGGACACGGGGGAACCTGTGATGGCCTCGGTGAGCTGGCACTTGTCGGGAAAGGGATAATGATCGTGCTCAGCTCAGCCTCCCACTTAGGGCGGGCACAGGACTCCTGCAGTCCCCTCGGGGTGGGGTCATGGGCATCGTGGCTCCTGCCAGGCCTTCAGGTGGAGGCTCGGAGGCTCTTGTGCCCTGGCACAAGAGGTTTGGCAGCCCTCATGAAGGGGGGAGGAAATCAAAAAGATGCATTTCTAAAGAAAAAAAGTCCTTTTTTTGGGAGGACAGGGCAGTAGGCTGAATTAGCACAGGCTTGTCTCTGCCAAGCACGGGGCCTGGGCTGGCATCGGGGTGCTTTGTCATAACCAGACCTGTTACTGCACTTTCCCTCTCCATCAGCTGCTTCCGAGGGACAGGGAGATGTTCTGGGGGCAGAATGAGACCAACAGATGGCAGCGAGACCCGGATCTGAGCAGCTCTCAGTTATGGATGAGAAGGAAAGCCAGCAGAGAAAGCAGATGCTTTTTACTCTCCCAAAGCTGAAGAGGAGAAGGAGAAGCTCAGAACTGACAAAAATAGACCATATTAAAGTACACACACTGCCTTCCTGGTCAGCAGGTGCTACTGGTGTTCCTTGATGCTGTTAGAATAGGGAAGTTTCCCGAAAGAAACTCAGTGGAAATGCAACTCTCAAACCCACAGTTAAAAAGCAGAGGGCTACAAGGTGCAACAAACCTACCGTGACTCCCTCCATACCATAAGACAACTCCTACCCTTGTTTTCCTTGGAGTCCCTCCTGATGACTTATGAGGCCACACTTATGTGTGTGCCCAGGGCCCAGCCCTGCCTGCCCATTCCAGTGGACAAAAGATGAAGAATTTGGTCAGGGCTTGACCTGAAAGGGCATTTTAATGCTTCTGGTTGTTCTCCCAGCTTTTGCAGCAGGTCAAGGTCTCTGTCCCTGCCACCAGCTCGGCCTGTGTGTCAATTGAGGTGAATTCAGTTTGAAACAGCAGCTGTTTTTTACCTTTTTTGGGTTGTTTCAGCCCCTCATAGCCTTACTACAGCTGGGGATGAAGGACACAAAAGTTTGATGCTGGAGGAAAGGGACCAAAATCTTGAAAAAGTTCGAAAGAAAGAGTCTGATTCCACCTTTGAAAACCACGTTTCTTTAGCTGAAGCTGCTCAGTGTGACTCAGCTTGACACATGGGAAAGGTTTTGAGGGTGTTTTGTTTTTTGGGTGCTGTAATGGGGTAATGGGTTGCTGCAGAGCCTTGGGCAATGGCTCAAAAATGCCTGCCCCACAGCCAAGGATGGTGGCAAATCTGCTCCAGCAGTGGTGTCATGGGGGCACTTGGACAAGCACCATCAGATCAGGTGCTGGCACTCTGGGGAGAAAAGGCAGAGAGCAGCAGTGAGCCGGAGAAGGCTCCTGTGGCCCTTGTGGCAGTGTCTGCAGTGCCCAGATTGTGCCATGTGTGCTCGGAGGTGGTGGGCACAATGTCCTCAAGGACCTCTTCCTTTCCTTTGAGTTCAGCCAGGGGCTGTCACTGGTCAGACATCCCAGTGGCTCTCTGCCCTGGTTCCCGACATCCCTCTTAATGTCCCTGTTTGGGTGCCATTAGTGACAGTGAGGCACCAGATTGAGTGCAAGCTGGCAAACCAGTTTATTAATGCTCAGCCCCCGTTTCTATACCCCTCAATTACATAAGAGGTTCCATAACCATAGAACACGTGCTACTCCCCATCAGTCATTCTCAAGCCTGTCCAGTAAGGCATGCACAGTCCAGCACTCTCTTTGGGGGGGCTGGCCCAGACTACATTTCCCATCTTTCCTTGTGACAATCTTCCTGTAAAGGTTAACCCATTCCCTACAACAACTCCCTCCCAAGACTGCAGGATGGGGAACGGAGGCTGTGGGCAGGGCCAGGAGCTGGCTCCTGTTTCCCAGACGTGGGCTCACCTGCAAAGCACGGGTAGGGCTCATTGTGGAGGAAGATGCCACAGCCTGAGTCAATGAACTTGAGGTCGCCAATGTCCAGGTCGAGGATGAGTGTGGGATTGTTTTGCACGAATGTGGTGTTCCAAGATGTGATTAGAGCATAGATGACAACACCTGGTGTTCAAGATATGCAGCTACTGGATGAGAAAGGTTAAGAAGGCCAAGGAGACCATGATAAGCTCAGGATGAGAAAGTAGAAATAATGAGATATGCAATTAGCAATAACAAGATATAGTGAGTGAAGTTGCCAACCAATCATGGTCTGAATAGGGGCGTGTGAACAGCATGTGCTGGTGGCATGCAACCTATAGTAGTGAAGTAGTGCTCATGGACAGAAATAGAAAGTGTATAAATAGGTGAACTTTCTTTAATCAATGACTTCTCTTGATCATCATATTGGTGTGCAGAGTTGTCCCAGGTCACGCATGGGAGTCTGAAACCCAACAGATGATGTTCTTGGGCTGATGTCACGGTGCAGGACGCCGCAGTGGGTGCAGTGCCACACAGTCTCCAGCACCTGGCAGAAGACCCAGCGTGCCATCTTCTGGCACAGGAACTCCCACTCCACAATGAAGTCAAAGAGATCCTGCACTGGCTCTGGATGCTCTATCACCAGCAGGAGGCTGTCAGGCAGCTCAGACCAGTAGAGGAGGTTGAGGACTTTGGGGCAGCCAGAGCCCACCTTCTCCAGGAGCACAATCTCCATGGGTACATGGGTACCATTGGGCTGTGGGGAGGAGACAGTGCTGCCCCATGGTTGCTGCTGCCTGCCTGGGATGCTGCAGTGCAACCTTGTCCAGCCTCCCTGGTGCTTGAGCATCCTTGTGCCCAGGGGATGCCTCAGTGCCGCCCAGCTGGCCCCAGTGGTGCTGGGCATCAGCAGGCCCAGGATGCTCCAGGCCACTCCCTGCACCATGTCCTGGCATCCTCACTCATGGCCATGGGCTTATCCGTGCACATGATGCCCCGGTTTGTCCCGGTGGCTCCGCTCGCTCAGCAGCTCACCCCACCAGAAGATGCTGTCCCAGGCCACCTGCAAGCCAAGTGGAGGCTCAGGCTAAGCTGCCTGGAGCCCTCTCCTCCTGTGCCCGCTGCTGCCCAAGCAACTTACTGGTCTCCTGTCCATGATGCAGATCCCCAAGTAAACGGTGCCAAAGCCACCCCTGCCCAGCCACAGGCCCAACTTATACAGCTCCTGTGGCTTCTTCTTTTTCCCTGCAGGCAAGACTGAGCCTTCAGTGTTGTGCTCAGGGCCCTGCTCCTATAGGCTCTAGGATGGAATTTATTTTTTGTAAATCATGTAATTGCCATTTCCCACTCCTGGCACCCATCACTTGCTCCCAGGTCTCAGCTTGCAACAGCAGCAGCCAAGCAGAGCCAGGTGTGTGCTGTGAGGGGATCCCCACTGAGAGAGAGAGAGAACTCTGTCTCGGATAGAATAGGAATTTAGTGACCTCTGACCCTTGTAGTGAGTTGTATTTTAATCAGCTAAGGCCTGGACTCGTGCTAGTTTAAGGGGTTTTTTTTCTCCTAAATCAGTTTTTTATCACAAAATAAAGATAGAAAACTTGAGCTGACAGAAGAATACTGGAGTAGTGCACCTGGAGGAAATTAATTTACAGAAGTTACATGCTCCACAGAACCTAATCAATACAGATTGGTTCTGCTAAGAGGTAAATTCAATAGAGAATTTTTTATGTAGAGAACAATCTTAATTTATATTAACTAATGACAAATGTAAGTGTCTCAGTAGTAACTAGACCAATCAGAAAGGAGGTTAAAGGTCAGCAAGAATTAATCACACATGCCAGGAAACCTGTCAATGCAGGGCAGACTCCATGGTAAGGAAGATGCAGAAGCTCCTTCCCCCCATTCTTCTACCAGAAAACAAGGACACTAGATGGCAATCTTGCTCCATGAAAGAACAGCGAGAGGAAACCTGAGAGCACCCGTGATGCCATGGGAGAGAGTGACCCTTGGGGTGGAGCTTTTGAAAGTTCCTTTGCATAAATACCTCAAAAGATTGTAGCAAAGACAGGCATGTATGGTGAGTTATTCCCTCTGCCTCCATCGGGCTGAATCAAAAAGGAATATTCGATCCAATGACTCTCTGTCACTGGGTTTGATTCTTTATTTCAGCTGGCACCCTCTGTTTGGCTGGGACACCCTCCTGGTGACAGGGATGCTCAAGGGTCAACCCCAAAATCTTTCTTCAATGAGCCTCCCTCAGCCAACTGGTTCTTCTGGGAGGAGACATTCCCTGGCCCCAGGAAAGGGCATTCATTTCAAGTTTTGGTTAGGGAACTGGTTTTTGGGTTGCTGTCCATACATACAAAACACGGGGTAGCCTGTGTTTGGCTGCTAGCTCCTCTGACACACACATCTGGTACCTGTAGTTGGAATTATGTTGTATTTCATTTGTAATGTGGTCTGTTGATTTTGGATTAATCTTTTTGTCAGTTTACAGGCTCGGTTTTGAGCTTGGAGTTGTATGTGTTGTAATTCTTATTTGGGTGGTTATAGTGGCCAGGACCGGTTTGTCACCGTGTGGGTGTGGCCAGGGCTGGGTATTCTACACCCTCTGTCACTTCTCCTGAGCTGTTAATAGTGGATTGTTGGCAGCAGCTGTCCAGGGCACACCTGACCCCTCAGGCTACAAGCTGGGGGCTTAAGAACTCTGCCAGATAAGAAAGTTTTCCTGTCTTCACATCAATGACTCAGGTGTGCTAACGCCCCTCTGGGGAACCATTAACACCTCCACCCCCAGCCTGAGGGGTCAGCTCTGCTCATGGGCCAGCAGGGATTCCAAAAATATGCCATGACTCACAGAGTAAATCACCCAGTGTGAAACTCCCCACCCTGGGGGAGGTAGTGGGTATTCCCATCTGAGCCTAAGCATATATAATCTTGGGGGTTGGGGATTTATGGTACCACTCATGGAATTCAGCAGAGCACCAGAACAACCTCAATGGGACCACTCTTGACCAGACTGTGGCCATCATCCTCACAAACAGGCTTTTCTTTTCCTTTTACTCTGTACTTGGGGGCCCACGTGGCACTCAGCACGGGGGCTGTTTGTGCCCCAGGGTACTGGGTTATACCTCTGGTTTTGTGGGTTAAAACTCACTTTCCTTTGTATCATTGTATTTATTGTGATCTTTTTATTAAATTGTAACTCTGACTTATCTCTTTTGAGTTGGGTTCATTTCTCCTGCCCATTTCCCTTTAAACCAGAAAAGTGTTCTTTTGCTTTAAAGCCATACCTAGTTTTCCTAGTGCTGCTTGTGTATGTGTGTGGAATGATTGTAGTCTTTGCCAAAAGCCTCAACCCCTCGTACTGGCCAGATGTCCAAAATATAGTAAATTTTTGCGAGTTTATTTTAGCTGATTTAAGTTTTGGGGAACTCTAGCAGTGTAATGTGTGTGGAAAGGTTTTTTGAGTGGGATCTGAGGGGGGTCGTGTCCACTGCAATTACCTCTAGGCAATTAATACCCCTGTCACCACCCCAAAGGATAATGTGTCCATATGTTATATGTCAAGAAGTACTGAATCCACCAACACAAGATTCACTGGTGTGCCTTTTCTGAGTTAAAGCTTCCTCTCCATCTGCAGACTGCAGGACTGCCAGGCAGTTCTAACCACTCACTGCCACAGTGGGAAGGGTGGAACTGCCAGGGGTTTGTTGTTGTTGCTCGCTCGCGCCCCAGAAACCTGGAAAATATATGCCTGGTGCTATTAGCTCTGTTAAAGTAAGCACAGCTTCCTTAGCAAAAGGCAAGAGTGAAATATGGGAAACCAACAGAGAAATACCCCAGAAAAGCCCCTTAGGTTGTATTCTGGAACACTGGAAGGAATTGGGGAAAGTGTCAGTCGGAAAACTATTGCAATTCATGGGGGCCGCTTTACAAATCAGATGATGGTGAAAAGTGGCCAAGGAATGGCAGTCTTAAATATGACACACTGCTACAGCTGGGGCTGTTTTTAAGGCAAGGGGGAAAGTGTGATCAAGTGATATATTTGGATATGTTCTTTGTCTTGAAAAAACATCCCAAATGGCAGAAAGTGTGTGAAATAAATTTATCCCCTAGGGATCTATTCATACAGGCTCTTGAGAAGGAAGATCAGAGGAAAGGAATAGGACAATTGAGATGCTCTTTTTCAGTGTGCAGTACAGGCCAGACGTGTTTAAAACTTCAGAATTGGGAACCAGAAGATGAATCAGATGATTATGAGAGTCCATTGAGAGCAGGAGCAGCACAAGCTGGCTGCTGCTGAGGCAGAAGCTGACTCTGCTGCTGCCGGGACAGAGACAGAGGAGGAGGATGATGCAGAAAGAGAAAGCGAGTGTGGCAAAGGGGAAGAAAAGGTAAAAGTTAAAGCAAAGGGTAAGGCTTCTCCCTTTACTCCACCAGTGACACCTTAGTAAAAAGGGAACAAGCAGAAAGGGGACATCTATGCAATTACCTTTAAGGCAGGCAACGGGACCAGAAGGTCTGGTGAGGCTTAAAGGGAATTTCCCAGCAGGAGACCTGGATAGTTGGAAAGAAACAGCTAAGAAATGTTGGGATGATCCCTCGGGACTAGCTGAGATACTTGGAGGATTTGTGAAAGTATTGGATCCTGTTTGGGACAATATAGATTTGATGTTGGATGGTCTGACAGATACAGAAAAAGAATAAATCCTAAAACTGCTCTGGACTCATGTTGAAGCTCAGATAACTGCTGGAACTATTAGAGGAAATGTGGATTACTGTGTGCCTAAAAATTGACCCAATTAGGTCCCAGGTGATTACAAAAAATTAAAACACGGGTAAAGTTTAGTTTAGAAAATGCAATTCCAAAATCAGTAAACTGGGGAGCTCTGTATTGTGTAAAAAAACCCCAAACAAACCAGCAACAGAGACAGCCACCAAATTTTTAGATGATTTAAAAGAAGCCATGTAGAAGTATAGCACTTTGGATCCCTTGTCTCCAGAGGGAGAGAAACAATTGGTGTCTCTGTTTCTGGGCCAGTCTTTGGATGATATTAGAAAGAAACTACAAAAATTGAAAGATGAAGACCAGAGAGAATTGGAAAAGCTAACAGAGGATGCTTGGAAAGTTTATAATTATAAACAGGGACACAGTGGGAAAAAGGAGGTTAGGCAGGCTGAGAGGCAGTGCTACCATAGCAGCCCTTGGGGTCCAGAGGGGCACCTCGAGGAAGGGGGGGTTTCCCTCAGGGTAGAGGAGGAAGACCACCCCCTGTGGGTAAGCCAGGAGTAAATCAGCTACCCCCAAACAGGTTAGAAGCAAACCAGTGTGCTTACTGTAAAGAAATAGGGCATTGGAAAAGAGATTGTCCTACGGCAAAGAAAGAAGGGTTTCGACAGCTACCCTATGCACAAGCAGAACTTGCAAGTGAGTGACAAAACAAGTGGGGATACACGAATTTCTGTACATGCCAGAATCTCCAAAACCACTCTTAGGTTGAGATTTGCTGGGAAAATTAGGAGCCAAAATAACTTTACAATAAGGAAACATCGAATTTAAAGTGAAAGAAAGCCAGTGATTGAAATACTAAGTCTGTCATTATCTCAGCCTGAAGTGAAAAGTAAAATATCACAGGAGGTTTTGGACCAAGTGTACCCAGGTACATGGGCATCTGGAGTTTCAGGTAAGGCCAAAACTACAAAACCAGTAGAAATAAAATTGAAGCCAGGAGCTAAACCTATTAGGGTCAAACTTTGAAGTTTGAAGATTGAATTGGAATAAAACAATTTGACAAAATCGACAATTTTCTAAAATTTGAATTGTTGATAGAATGTGAATCAGAATACAATACTCCAGTTATGCTGGTAAAGAAACTGGATGGTAAAAGCTATAGATTACTACAACATTGAAGAGCAATAAACAAGACTGTGGAAGATTTGCAGCCAGTAGTAGTAAACCCATATACATTGCTAACTAAACTAGAAGGCAATCAAGTGTGGTTTAATGTACTGGATCTAAAAGATGCCCTTTTTTTGCCTAGCCCTAGCCAAAATAGTGAAAAGCTTTTTGCTTTTGAATGGGAATATCCTGATACAGGGCAAAGGACTCAGCTGACCTGGATGGTTCTCCCACAGAGGTTCAAAAATAGCCCCACAGTCTTTGAAAATCAGTTAGCCCAGGACCTCGAGAGATGGGACCCTCCAACACCAGGCAGGACTTTGGTGCAGTGCATGGGTCACCCCCTCATAGCCACCAACAAAAAAGAAGACTGTATGCAATGAATGGTGAGTTTGCTTAACGTTTTGGGACTCAATGGGTATCAAGTCTCTCAACAGAAAGCTCATTCTTACCTCAAAATATTAATTCTCTAGTCTGAAAGTTACCGCGAGTTTTACCCCAAGATGTAGGAGTTGAATTTGGGTCTGTTTCCTACAAATTCTTGTCCAGCCTGAAGGACTGGTGTGCTGGGAAAGGGGGTCCCTGTTCCCTGCTCTTGGCCCCTGTGCTGAAGGGGAGAATGAGGCAGGGAAGGTCAGTGTTTCCCTGGAGGTGTGAGCTTTGGGTCCACAGGCTGAGCTTTTAGCAGGACCAGGGGGACAGACACCTCCTGAGATTTTTATGTCCCCCCTTGAGATTTCTTCCCAGGCTGTGGCATCACAGGGAGCAGAAGGTGAACCTGCACATCCCCTGGGTATTGCTGGTTTTGTCTCTTTTTTGCCACCCAACAGTGGGAATTTGTGCTGTCACCCCCCTCAAGGGTTGTGTCCTCCTTGCAGCCCTTCCCAGCCTCAGACACGAGCTCCGTTTGTGCCTCTGTGTGTATGGAGTGTTTGCTGGGAATGTGCTTGAAGTACATCATCCTTAAGGACATCCTTTTGTTCCAGAGCAGCAGAAGGGAGCCCCAGGGACAGTTTGGGCTTGGCAGCTTCACAGGTGGATTGGAGTAGCCACTAAAAAGGACAGTGGAGTTTTGTCAAACTGCTGCTTTCATTCCCCACCCAACAGTCTTTGCTTTGTGTTTGAAGCTGTTGTTGCACTGCAGAGTTTGTGCCCTTCCCAATTCAGCCCAGCAGATTCCAAGGGGTCTTACAGGAATATTTATTCTTTACATGCCTTTGGGACAGCCCAATCTCCAAAGTGCCCTGAGCAATCCCTCAATCCCTCCTGGAGAAATCCCAGTGGCAGAGACAGTTTGCCCAGGAGCCCATCCTTGTGTTTGGAGAAGGGAGTGCTGGCAGCTCCTCCCTGTGCCTGTGCCCAGCCTGGCAACATCCCCAGGGAACAGGCTGGGGGAATATTGGCACATGGAACAAAATCACTGCCTGGGAGGGGCTTTGCCCTGTGCCAGTCAGGCCTTGGGCAGGAATTGGGCTTGGGAAGAAGAGCAGCATTGCCATCAGCATTAATGCCATGCCCTGGGCCCACTGCTCATTGTCCACCCAACAGAAACCCAAAGCAAGTGTTGGGGTGGTTTGAACAACTTAAAATAATTTAAAAACAAAATAAATCACATTTTCCTTCTTTTCTTTTGGATGGTGGAATTGCCTCTCTGGGTGTGTGCTGAGCTCTGGCTGCAGGGACTGTCAGGCCTTACTGGCTGTGAGTTCCTGTTCTTCTCATTGGAAAGCTGGAAATAATTATTCATTAGATTGCAGAAATGTTGTCTGAAACCTTTCCCTTTTTTTCTGCCTTCTGTTGATAGATCTTCTCTTTCTGCCTTGGAATTTACAGCTTCCTTGTAGCTCCCAGTTGGGAAAACCTGGAGTTATTAGAGAGAACAGAGGTGACATTTTCAGCTGAAAACTTGGGGTAAGTTATAGGGGATACAGCAACTGCTTTTGTAGGAAAATATGTTTAGCCACATTGGCCCAAGTTGTGTTTGCACAAATTGGGGCCAGAGGTGAAAGTCAATCAAAAGCAAACCGTGCTTGACCTCTGAATCCCAGGATAAGGTCTACAAGCTGCTAATTGAGAGACTGAAAATACATAAAGATTGAACCAAGGGCAGTAATACCATTACATTGTTGTCATAGATTTTTTTTACCTGAATTTTAAGCTTTTTATGACAGTGATTTGCTTCTTCCTTTGGGTTATTGGCTGTGTAGGTTGTGGGCTTTATTTGGATTCTGAGTCCCTCCCAGGGGCCCTGACCCTGCCCAGGAGCTGCAGGAGAAGCAGAGTCAGAGCTCCTGCAGGCACAGGGGGTTTCCTTCCCCCAGAGTGGATCCCACTGCTGCCCACCAGCCTGGCCAGGTGGGATCTGCTTTGGCTCCTGCCTTCTGCCAAGGACAGAATGTTGCCAGTTGATTGAAATTAGAATCCAGTAGCTTCATCTCCTGGAGATTCCGTGGGGAGCCAATCTGCTCTCCCATATCTCCTGCCCTCAGTTCCCACCCAGCCAGAGCCAGCTGTGCCAAGGACACAAGCACTTATAACTTGGATAGGGAATGGGGGGCTGGGTTGTGTAGAATTCACCCAAAAATTTTTAAAAGTGAGTTATGAGAGTATCTGGGTCCTCATGGAACCTGCTGGAAGTAAAGAGGCACAACCCCACATCTCCAGCTCTGGGTGGAGTCCTGGGATCTAAACCAGCACAAACCAATACCCCAAAATGAACTGTAAGAGAACAGGACCAAATAAGGGTCACTGTCACTGTGGAAAGGCAAAAGGAATTGTTTTGGACTTGGATTGTCCCCTTGGGTGATGCTGGTTGCTGGGATTTAGATTATTCCATACATCTGAGGGGCCAAAATGTCCCAGACCAGGAGCTTTTGCTGACACAGCAGTGCAGAGATTGTTCTCTGTCTGGTGCCAGGATTTGCGTTTCAGTACCAGCTTTGCTGGTTGAGATGAATTCTACCTATAGCCTGGAATTTCATGCTGAATCCCTGCTGGAATTGCCTCCCAGTGCCTCCTGGAACTCAGCTGTTCCCCTGCTGAGCTGCTGCTCCAACACCAGGTTTGTCAGGACCCAGCCAAGGTTCCCAGGAAGCTCAGCAGGCTCTGGACAAGGACAGGTTGATAATCCATGGAATTTTCCATTTATAACCCTCCTCCCCCCTCCCCACTGATGTCCCTGGGGGGATTTACTGAGTTCCCTGGAATTCAGCTGATGTTCACCCCCCTGAGGGGCTCCAGGGGATGTTTCCAAGCAGCACAAGGTGGTGGCTGGACCCACAGGTGAGGATGTCTCTCCATGCAGGGAGCTGGTTCCATTGCCAAGCTCAGGAGTGGCCTCTGGAGGTTCTTTTCCCTGAGGAAAGGGGTGCCCATCCCTGCCTTCAGGGCCCCTCAGCTCTGGCTCAGCTGGGACAGCTTTCCAGGAGTTCTGCAGCCCCAGCTGGGTCACCCAAACAGAACTTAATCCAACAATACCCTTTTATTTTAAGGCATCTCCGAGGGCCATTGCTTGGGATTTAATTCCTGGGAGGGAAGATTCCCTTGGCTTTGACACTGCTGCTGGATGATGTGCTCAGGCTGGAAGGGCAGGGGTTTGGGGTGGGGGGGACAGCCCTGGGGGGTGTGTGGGAGCTCTGGGAATGTCTGTGCTGCTCTGCAAACACGACCTGCCAACGTTCCCAAGTGCCAGCTGGATTCTCTGGGGGCTTTTGGGGTGTTGGTGGGGTCTGTCCAGGGTGGAGCATCTCAGGGTGCCTGTTCAGAGCAGCCCATGGCTGAGGGGCCACACCACCAGGAGGGTCCCTGGAAGCCACAGCTCAGGGCAAAGCCAGACCAACCCTCCTGAACTGGTTTTTCAGGGGATGCAACGACTCCAAAGCTCTTCCTTCCACTTGGGACAGCCAGGCAACACATCCCCATGGATTTCTGACAGGAAAAACCTCCCAGCTCCAGGCTGCTTGGCTCTTCCCAAATCTGCACCAGCATTCCAACAGGCTCTAAGGAATAAACAACAGCAAAGACCATCTCAGGGTGCAAACCCCGAGCTGGGCAGGGCGTTCCTGCCGGGAACGGGGCCGTTCCCGTGTCCCTGCCACAGTCGGGACCGTCCCTGTTCCCCCACTGTTCCATCCAGGAGAAAGAGCCCACACAGCCCTTCAACACCCACACTATTTATCCAGTGCGATCCCGACAACCCAGGAAAATCCACCTCGCTCCGGGAACAAACGTAATGCCCGGTTTTGGGCACGGCTGGGAAAAAAAGGACATGTAGGGGTGCTGTGCAACACCCACCTTGTGGCTCCGCACTCCGAGAGGCAGCGGCAGCCTTAATGCAATTCCCACCGGGAAGCAGCGACAGCCCCAATAAACAATTCCCACCGGGAAGCAGAGACATCCCCAGTCCAATTCCCACCGGGAAGCAGCGACAGCCCCAGTAAACAATTCCCACCGGGAAGCGCCCCCCGTGCCAGCCGGAGTTGCAGTACCGGGCGCTGCCATCGGGCGGCAGCACCGAGCGAGCCCTGCCACCTTCTCCCACCGGGAAAAAAGAAGTAAAAGCAGCAGAATAAACTTCCCAGCTCCTGAAATGCAGCTGCTTCCCGGGGAAACCCCAAACCCGCCCCTGACTGGGCTCAGGGAGAGAAACCCACCCGTGTCACCGGCCTGGCATGGAGTGAATTCCATGGGGCTCCTCAGGGAGGTGTCGCTGCCCATGGCAGGGGGTTGGAATGGGATGATCCATAAGGTCCCTTCAAACCCAGACCACTCTTTAAGGCTGATTTGAGCTCCTTCACATCTCCCAGTTCCTTCCCAAGCCTCTCCCTCTCGCTGGGAAGGGAAGCAATGGCTCCTGTCCCTAAACACACCCCCTGCAAATTCCTGAGCCCTGCCCAAAATCACCGGCTGACACGAGTGGTTTGTCCACTGTCCTGTCTGTTTTCCATAATCCAGCATTTCAGTGACTCCAGAGCCAAGCAATCAGGATCAATCCCAGGTTACCTGTACTGGGACAAACCAGCTGCTGTGCTGGAAGGGGCAATTCCAGAATCTCATCTCCTGTCAGTGGGAATTCAGTGCTGCAAAGAGCCCAGCAGTGAGCATGGATTTAACTGTTCCTGTGGATTAATTCTCAACACTCAGTGCCAAGTGCTGCTGGAGCATCTCCCCAGGCAAAAAAGCTGTGCCCAGTGCAGAGGGCATTCAGTGGGATTCCCAGGATGGATGGGAAGCTGCCATGGACAGGCTGGATCTCAGGAGAACTTCATTTAAGTCGTTTCCTGAAAGCTTCTGAAACAGGGACTTGTTTCCAGGTCTAAGGCAGCTGAAATCCTGTGGCTCTCCAGCCTTCCCAGTAAAGTGCTGCATGAGGGAGCTGGGAGTGGGAATCTTCCTTTAACCTGATTTTGGGGAACAGCAGGCTGAGATTTGAGCTAAAATTCAAACCATCAGATAGAAAAAAATCTAATCAGAAGCTCTTTCTTTCCAGCTGGAACCTCCTGGGATATTCAGGGCTGATGTGGAGATAAACCCCTCTGAGGGATACCATATCAAATATCATGGAAGTTCTGAGGGATGAAAAATCAAATCAAACACTTTCAGAGTAAGCTCTCCCACCTTAATTCCCAAACACTCCCAGAGTTTGCCCTTGACAGCTCAAGTCCAGACCCAACACTTGGGCTCCTGTGGGAAAGGGACAGGAGGTGAAGAATGAAGTTCAATCCTACCTTAAAGCAATTCCCAAGGAGCTGATGACACCCCAGTGACATCCTGGCTTGGGACAAGGCTGTCCTGCCTGTGGATGCCCCAGGAATGGGGATTGGGGCTCAGGGGGGCTGCAGCCCCCTCTTGCTCTGCAAGGGAAGCCGAGATGAGCCCCATTCCCAGGGCCTGTGCAGGGGCTCCCTGGGGAACAGCAGCCCAGTGTTTCAGTCATGGCTTTTCCTGGTCCCCTGAGGCAGAGGATGATCCCTACATTGGCCTCTCCCTTATTTTTCACACACCCACTCACTGAGGTCCTGCTCTTTTTGCCCCCTCCCCCCTCAGAGGCTGCATTTTGCCAGCAGGATTTTCCCACTTTCCAGCAGACCAGGGATCATTTTCCAAGGTGCCCAGGAAATTTCTGGAGCTGCCCCATTACTGAGTACAAGGGAAGAACAAAGTTTTTGGCACTTACCATGTTACATTTTCTTTTCCCATGACAACTCAGTCCGGCTCTTCCCATCTCGCGAGGTTCCTTGTCTTTGTTCAGCCTCCCAGGATTCTGTGAGGAGATTTCACACCCATAAATCAAGATCCCAGACCCAGAGGGTTGTCCATGGAGGTGGGGCAGTGTTGGCTGCCTCAGTGGATTTCCTCCATGGGCCCAACATAAAAATAATGGCATCACTTCAGAATCACCTTGAGCTGGTTCTGTACTGATGCAAAACTCCTTTTCCATGTCCAGAGGCAGGAGATTGTCCTGGTCAGGCTGTGAGACCTTAAACTGCACCTTTGTCTGGGGGTTGTGACTGGGATTCCAGCAGGGAATGAGCCTCCTGTGTGTGGAACTGGGCAGGTTTTCACTCGGGGAGGCTCTTGCTTCACTCCTTGGCACATTTTCTCTGCAATATTAAATGAAGATTATTATCCAGTCACCACGGGGAAGCAAATTACTGTTTCTTGTTTATCAGCTATGAACAAAACTACCCCAGAGACCAGCACTGAAAAGGTTGGAAGCTGCTGCTTCACCACACGGTGTCAGAAAAAGAGAGAAAACACAAAATGTGCATCCAAAAATAATGATAACAGGATTCCTCCTGCTTTTAGTGCGACCAGGGATAATTCTGTCCTGGNGCAAAGGGAGCAACAGTAAGTCCAAGGGAGCAGGAGGGATGCTGAGCTTTAAATGGTTTTTGGGTGAGGCAGCATCTGCCAGGATTTATAAAGCACAGCTCCAGGTCTGGGATTACAGGATCAGTGCAAACTCCTCCTGTCCAGTCTGGATTTGCCTCCTGCAGGCACTGAGCACCTCGGGCATGTTTGGGTGCCAGTGCTCCAGCTGAAACAGCATGGCTGGGACAATATTTATGGGAATGTGTCAGCCTCTGAGTAATTCCTTATCCTGCAGCAGGTGAGGAAGGAAAGGCCCCTCTGCCTGACCTGGTGGGGACAGCACAGATCCTGCTGGTCCTGGGACTGGGAATGTGGTGGGAGCCAAAAGCACCTTCCCCCCAAAGAGGGTCTTTCCTAAAGCAGCACCTCTGGGAAGCCAAGGGTTAGGGAAGGAATAGAATGGTAATTTATAACAACAACNTAATAATAATAATAATAATAATGGAGAAGAGCAGCAAAGGGAGCAACAGTAAGTCCAAGGGAGCAGGAGGGATGCTGAGCTTTAAATGGTTTTTGGGTGAGGCAGCATCTGCCAGGATTTATAAAGCACAGCTCCAGGTCTGGGATTACAGGATCAGTGCAAACTCCTCCTGTCCAGTCTGGATTTGCCTCCTGCAGGCACTGAGCACCTCGGGCATGTTTGGGTGCCAGTGCTCCAGCTGAAACAGCATGGCTGGGACAATATTTATGGGAATGTGTCAGCCTCTGAGTAATTCCTTATCCTGTAACTCCCATGGACTGAAACACTGGAGATCCAAGCTCAGTGTTTGAACTGAACTCACCAGTCCCTCAGTATTCCTCTGGCTGTGCCTGTATTGCTCCTGCCTGGGCATTCTGAACACCAACCAGTTCCTGCCCAAGTGACAAAAATCAGCACTTTCAGTCACATCCCATTTATTCCCCTTTCCCTTTGTTATTTCTGTGATATTCATTATTGTTGCAGAGAGAGAAATAAACAGGAGGGGAAATTTGAGAAATAAAGGATAAAAAATGCCTTTTGTGGGGACTCTTTTTGGCAGAACTCAGCGTGATTTTTGGGGGGATATAAGTCACCTAAAAAGACTGGAATTTCAGTGGGAGCAGGAGGGGAAACACCTGGAGATCCCACTGGATCTGACAGGGCTGGGCAGATACAGAGACTGACTTTGGGAGCTCCTGGATCAGTGAGGAATGAGGATGGTGCAGGGACCAGCACAGGATCAGAGCCCACCACGGCTCATCCTGGGAGGGTCTGCAGGAGCCAAATCCCAGCTAAGGGCATTCCCCAGGGAATCCTCCGTCAGGAGTGCCTTCCAGATCCTGATAGCTGTGCCATCCCCAACCACGCTCCTTTCAGCAAACCAGAAAATAAGGAAAACATCTGGGGAGCAATGGGAAAGAAAGCTGCTGGAACAGCTTTTATTTCCAAGATGAATTTTATAATCCATTTAATCCAGGCTGGGATTCTCCCTACCTCTCCACCACCGATTCCCTTATTTTTACCCCAAAATGTCCATCCTCTCCTCAACAGATTAATTCAGATTTTAGCCCCAAAATGTCCATGTTGTTCCCTACAGAATCTGCCCGGCAGCGACGCCCCCGGACCCCGCCGCATTCCCTGGAATCCCACTGGGATACCAATCCCTGCTCCGGGACCCCGAGACCTCCCCGGAACTCTGAGAGCCCCCGGGACCCCGAGACCCCCCGCCCGCTCCCGGCCCCGCTCCCATTCCCATTCCCATCCCTTCTCCAAATTCCCGCTCCCATTCCCGGTCCCTTCGGGCAGCGCCCCCGCGGAGCTGCAGTACCGGGCGCCGCCAGCAGACGGCAGCACTGAGCGCTCCCGGGGAGGGGCGCCGGGGGTTAATGAGCCCCGATGGAAATCCCATCCCAAATCCCACCCCAAATCCCATATCCCATCCCATCCCATCCCACATCCTATCCCATCCCACATCCCATCCCAGATTTGGGGTGTTACAGCGACAGGAGAGAGGAAAAAACTCTGAGCACACAGAGCTGTTTCTAGTTCCTTCATCCAGATCATCTTCTCCTGAGTTTCCAAGCACTTTACTGTTTTATTTGTATACACAAACTTTATATTTTTACTTTCAAACCCTATAGATCCAAAATCGGAGTTCCTTATAGTCTGAAATCCTGCCTATATTACAGCAGATACAGGGGGTTATACTGAAATAAATTTATAGAGAAATTAATATTATTTCTCAATATATTTAAAAATGAGGAACTTTACAACTTCCTGTATTTTACACACACTCCCCTCATCCCACACTCACCTGCTCCCCCACTCCCTCATTGCTCTCCCAGTGACATTGGGGCACCATCACCCCCAGACTCCCCCACCCCCAAAATGAGCCCCAAATGAGCCCAGCTGCCCTGACCAGGGAGCTCTGGCAGCTGCAGTGCCCAAGAGCTGCCGTGGGAAACACCAGGGGGAGGGGGCAGGAACCCACTAATTTAGGGCAGCACCTCAAAATATTGAGGGGGAATAACCCCCTAACATTTCATTGCCTCTGTGGCCCCGTGGTAGGTTTTAGGTGAGGTGACCTCACATCCTGCACATCTCAGGCTGAAACACAGACGGTTTCAGCCTCCAGCGAGGGCTTCCCCACACCAAAGTTTTCCAGGACCCAAGCCCAGCAGGGATACCCCCAGTGGTGTTCCTGATGCCTGTTCACCACCCAGTTCTGGCATTATCCTGTCAAAAAAAGCACCTTCATTTATTGTCCCCCTGCCTCCATCACAGCTCTGGCTTCAGCCTCCTCCTTGCCAGAGCTGTTCTGGAAAGAGGAACTAACCAGCAAAACCAGGGGAAGTGAGCCTGTCCATATGGAAGGAGTTGCAGCTTTCACAGCAGAAGCTGCTTTAACTTTTTATTCCCCAAACCATGCAGCAGCTGCCCCGTGCTGCTGAAACCAGAGCCCAGTCACGCACCAGCATCCCTGGTTCCTGTGGCTCAGCATTCCTGAGCAGGAGATGCTTTCCCCAGCACTGCAGGCCCTGGGGGAAGGACAGGAATGGGACAGACACCTGTACCATGGGCTGGAACCTCCAAAACAGAGGTGCCTGCCCCAGAGTCTCATGCAGCCTTGTCCCCAAGAGAGAAGGGAGATAAGTATTGCACTGTTCCCCACACTGACCACGTCTTCCCTTCCTTTCCTTGCCTTTGCTGTGAAGGAAAGCCTTGGAGTTGGCAGCAAAGCCCATGTGACCAGGGCCAGATCCCATGGTAGTGGGACCCCAGGGCTGTGGGGCTGGGGACAGCTCTCTTGCCTTGGCACAGAGGAGCCAGGGCCATCCAGGGGCAGGGAGGAGTCACCCGAGCTCTGGACAAGGGAGATTTGCACAGCAGAATTCCCTGGGCACAGTAAAGAGCTGAAAGCCAGATTTCCCTCTGCCCCATCCCTGGCAGAGCAGCTTTCACAAAGAGAGGACAGGCAACGAGCTCTGGGCACCTCAACTTTCTTCTCCCCACGCCCACGTCTCAGTTTCACTCAATCATTTCTCACATGCCTCAGCTCTCACTTCTCCTTTCCCTTCTGTTAATCCCCCAGACAGCTCATTTCCCCAGCTCCTGCCTCACCGCTCACACTGGGGAGGGTCCTGCACCGGGTCAGCCATGGGCTGGGTGCTCTGGGGGGTCTTGCTTACCTGGGTGGCCACTTGGGTGAGAGGTGCTGACCAGTCCCAGGAGCTCTTCCCCTCGTTGGGCTTTCTGAAGTGCAAGAAGACCCTGAACCTCTCACGTCTGGAAGTCCTGCCGGGGGGCGGCTGGGATAACCTCAGAAATTTGGATATGGGCAGAGTCATCAACCTGGGCTACTCGCTGTGCAAGACCACAGAAGACGGGTCTTATATCATCCCAGATGAGGTTTTCACTGTCCCCCTCAAGCAGAGCAACCTGGACACCTACTCAGAGATCATTGAGTCCTGGCAAGATTACCGCAGCCTCACCTCTGCCTCCGTCAACCTGGAACTGTCCCTCTTCTCCTGCATCAACGGCAAGTTCTCCCACGACTTCTACCGGACCAAGACCCACCACGTGAAAGACCGCGCTGTGACCACCCGAGTGCAGGTCAGGAACCTGGTTTACACCGCCAGGATCGACCCAGAGGCAGCCCTGGACCGGAGCTTCAGGAAGCAGCTGCTGACCATCGCCAGCCACCTGGAGAACAACCAGACGCGGATGGCTGATTTCCTGGCCGAGGTGCTGGTGCTCAACTACGGCACCCACACCATCACCTCGGTGGACGCCGGAGCCAGCCTGGTGCAGGAGGATCAGATCAAGGCAACCTTCCTGAAGGACAGCTGGGGCACGCGGAGCGCGGTCACCGCCTCGGCCGGCGTGGCCTTCCACAGCATCGTCAGCGCGCGAACCGAGGAGACACTGGACGTCAGCTCTGGCGTCACCAAGCAGTACCTGGAGAACCGCACCCACTCCAGGGTGGAGAGCATCGGCGGGACCCCCTTCTATCCGGGCATCACCCTCAAGACGTGGCAGGAGAGGATTCAAAACCAGCTGGTGGCTCTTGACCGCTCAGGGCTGCCCCTGTACTACTTCATCAAGCCCAGCACGCTGCCGGAGCTGCCCACGCCGACGGTGAAGCGGCTGGCCAGGCGGGTGGAGATGGCCATCCGGCGCTACTACACCTTCAACACCTACCCGGGCTGCACCAACGCCTCCTCACCCAACTTCAACTTCCACGCCAACACCGACGACGGCTCCTGTGAAGGTGCCATGTCCAACTTCACCTTCGGGGGAGTCTTCCAGAAGTGCGTGGGGCTGTCCGGCCCCGACACCGGCACGCTGTGCCGTGGGCTGGAGCAGAGGAACCCCCTCACCGGGGCGTTCTCCTGCCCCACCAACTACACTCCGGTGCTGCTGGGCGTGCAGGAGCGGGAGGAAGGCCACAGCCACCTGGAGTGCCACAACAAGTGTGTCCTGGGCATCTTCTGCCACCGCAAGTGCCAGGACGTCTTCTGGCTCTCCCGGGTGCAATTCAGTGCCTACTGGTGCGCTGCAACCGGGATGGTGGCCCAGAACTCGGGGTACCTCTTTGGGGGGCTGTTCAGCACCCACAGCACCAACCCCCTCACCGG
Organism: Scytalopus superciliaris; assembly: GCA_013400415.1. Classification (NCBI taxonomy): domain Eukaryota; kingdom Metazoa; phylum Chordata; class Aves; order Passeriformes; family Rhinocryptidae; genus Scytalopus; species Scytalopus superciliaris. Next base: position 99,528 of record VXBX01002338.1, on the reverse strand, counting down.
TGCCCAGTCCTGCCCCTCAGGGTTCTTCCCACTGAATCTCTTTGGCGAGCTCAGAGTGTGTGTCAGCCAGGATTACGAGGCGGGGGCCCAGTACGCGGTGCCCTTCGGGGGCTTCTTCAGCTGCCAGGCAGGGAACCCCTTGGCTGGGGGGCACCAGGGCACCGCTAAGGACCCCCACACCAAGGGCTGCCCCTCGGGCTTCAGCCAGCACTTGGCGCTCATCAGCGACAGCTGCCAGGTGCAATTCTGCGTCCAGGCTGGGCTGTTCACGGGGGGCTCGCTGCCGCCCACCCGCCTGCCCCCCTTCACCCGGCCCCCCACCAACCTGCCCGCCATCGACACCATCCTGGTGCGGGACGGGGACAGCACCTGGGTGAGGGATGGGCAGAGCCACGTGTGGCGGCTGGCGCGGCCGGAGGAGATCCAGCACGCCGTGGAGATGGTGGGGGGCCAGGGGCTGACGGGGGGGGAGGTGGCCGGTGTCACCGCCGCGGTCCTTGCCGGCTTGGCCACCGCCCTGGGGATGGGCTGGTACGGCCACCGCAGGTACAGGGCGAGGGGGTACCGCAAGCTGGGCCTGGGGGGCAGCGCGGCCCCTACTGACCCTGCAGACACCACCGTGCTCAGCGTGGGCGAGGGGTACCAGCAGGAGTCCGAGGGGCTGGTGGCCTGAGTGCCCCTGCCCGGCTTTCGTGCCCCAAAGCTGGGAAAAGCCCCCCTGCTGCACCCCGCAGGGAAGGAGGGAGCAGAGGAGCCCCCATGTTGTGCATGCTGCAAGCGGAGAGCGACCCCTGTCTCCATGTATATCTATTGGGATAGATATACACACGCATGCAGAGAGGCACGGAGCAGTTTTATTTCAGCCAGCAACCGACTGTGCAGTCAACAGAGCATTAAAAAGGAGAAAAAAAAGGAAAAAAAAAAAAAAAAGAGTCACGTTGTGGAAAGACTTAGTCACAATAAAAGCCATCGGGCTGGAACCGCAAGAGGGTGGGGGACCCTCCCCCTTCCTTGCCCAGGTCACGGCAGGGTTTTGCATAGCTCCAGACAGGGTTTGTGTGCACGGGGAAAACCCAGGGCTGGCGTGGAGGAGAAATCACACTGCTGTGCAGCTCCTTGGGCGGCAGAGCCACCCAAAACGGGGGGTGCTCCTGGGGAAAGAGGTTTTCTCCTTTGAGGTAGAAAATAACAACCTATGCTAAGGACGGCTGGGGACAGATGGGTGCAAAGGGGCATCAGGGGGAAAAGGGGTCCCTGGCCCTCCCCACAGTGCCCCTCGCTCGCCTGGCCACACAGACGACTGACAGAAGACAACAGAGAGGCCAAGCCGTGCCGGGACCACAGGGGTCCCCTGCCATCCGCTTTATTGACCCCCACCCTCCTCCACGGGGTGCCCAGCGGGGGTGACAGACCCCCCAGGCCACGGAGAGGAAAAACAGCAACAACAACAGAACGATGCACAGCAGGATGGGCCCCCTTCCCGCGCCACCGTCCCCAGCACAGAAGGTGAGGTGACCCTCCCCAGGAAAACCAGGAGGGGAATGCAACCAAACAGGCTGGGAGGCCTCACCTTTCCCCAGGAAGCAACAGCACAGGGCTGGGGGTAGGCTGGGCAGTGGTGGGTGCTGCCCCCCACTCTTGTTCTCCAACCCTGGGGTTCTCCTGGGCAGCCAGAGCCCAGCAATGGGGAGGGTGCCCCCGGGGCAGCCCACAAAACTGTGGGGACCTCCCCAGCACCCCAACACAGGCAGCTCCAAGAGGCCCTATGAATCCCACACTGATTTGGGACCCCACAGACCATCTCATTCCAAACCCCCCAGGCAGGGACACATTCCACAGGCCTAGGTCACTCAAAGGCCCAGGGACCTCAGGATGCCATGGAGCACACTCCCCCCATCCCCCACACTCTCCTACCCATGCCACCCTCCTGGCCCCAGCCCATGCCAACCCTTCACCAGCCCCCTCAAGGCCTCTCAAGGGGGCAGGAAGGGGAACAGTTCTCACCCCTAACCCTCACCTTGGCCCCATGGGGACCCACAGATGACCACCCTCCTATCAGGGTGAGGGGTCCAGACAGGCCCTGTCACATCCCCAGGCACCACCATGCCCAGCCCATCTAGCTGCAGCTCCACGTTCTCCCAGGCCTCAGGCTGGCTCCCAAAACGCCCCCCCTATATGTACATATATACGACAAAACCCCAAAACACGAGGTATTATAGAATTTCAACGAGGGGACACCCCCATACGAACAGTTCAAGGAACCCACTGAGAGGGGGTGGGACACAGGGCACAAAATGTCCATCACTGTCCCCCCCCTCCCCTTCCTAGCACCCACCAGCCCCTCCCTGGCATGCAGAGGTGGGGGCAGCCCAGACAAGGGGACCCTGCAGGGCACAGCTCAGACACAGCCAAGAGGAGCAGGGGGCACAGGGCTGGGGGGCAGCCCAGCCCCCCAACCTCCACGGACACAGGAGACCAGTGGGAAGGTACCGGACAGAACAAACAAACAAACAAATGTCAGAGGGACAAGGCAGAGCAAGGGAGACTCCCACGGCCCCAGCTCCCACCCCAGGCCAGGTCCCAGCCCCAGGTGGGTGTCAGGTCAGGCTGGGACTGGTGTGGATGAGGAGAGAGGGAAGCCTGGCACCCCCCAAGCCCTCAGCACAGTGGCAGCGAGGATAGCACACCATCCAGGACGGGCGGCCAAGCCAGCCTGAAGCCCCACGGCTGTGTGTGGGGAGGCTCCCGCCCTGCAGGAGTGAAGGGGATGGCCAAAAGGACCTTCTCCCGCATTCCTGGCCAGCCTGTGGATGTTCCCACTGCACGGGAGCCACTGGGAGGCAGGGGGCTCCAGGGGCACCCTGCAAAGCCCCCAGGCGAGTTTCTCCAGCAGCTTGATCCTGGTGGGTGCCGGCACAGGCAACCCTTTCCTTGCCTCCTTGCCGTGGTCTCAGTCCTTCTCCTGTGCCAGGCTCTCCTCCGTGATGCCCTGGGCTGCGAGCTCAGCCAGGACATTGTCCAGGTAGTTGATGTCAGGGTAGCCGTGGCCAGTGAGGTTGGAGCCGAACTCCGTCTTGTGGTGGATCTCATTCCAGATCACCGTGTCCGACTCGCCCGTGGTGCTGGAGGTCCCGATGGCGAAGATCAGGCGCCGGTCCCAGGCTACCAGCAGCAGCTTCAGTACCTGTGGAGGCGAGAAATGGGACAGGCAGCAAAGCAAACACCGTGGGGGGAAGCACCTGCTTCTGTTTAGGGCTGGTCTGCTCATCCTGATGTGCCCCGGCAAAGTGGGCAACCTGCAGGGAGCTCAGGATCCCAGCACAGGGGTCTGTCCCAGTCAAAACAGAAGGACGGGGCTGCCAAGCTCCCCCCAAGGTCCTCCATGGGAAAACCTCCACCTGCATAGGTCTGTTTTACCTCAAGCTCCCCCTCCATATGCCTTGGCCAGCTGGAGCTGCCCAGGTGAGCCACTCACCTTCCTGCCCTTCTCGCTGTCTGGCAGGTAGCAGTGCCGGGGGAAGCCACGGGCCGTGAAGCTCTTCCCAGGGTTTGGATGCTCTGGTCCCTGCAGTGTGGGAAGTGGGAGAGGAAAACCCTTTTGGAGCTCAAAAGGATGCTCTGGGCACAGGGTAATCCCCAGCATCAGTGGACACTAATCGCCACCATCCCCCAGCCACCAAGCAGAGAAGGGCAACACTTCCATGCAGAAAGCCCCCAGAATTCCCACAACATCCTTATGGACAAGCAGCTCCTGAGCTGCAGCATGGCCTGGGGATAACACAGCAGTGACAAGGGCCCCCATGCCCCACAGGGGCCAGGCCTCACCTGCACCCCCGGGGGGATGTTGTAGATGATGCGGATGGTTTTGCAGTCAGCGTGGCCGGGCAGTGCGTGGGGGATGATGTGATACTCCATCTTCCCTGGGGGCTGTGTCCCTGTCTTCACCCCATAGATGGTTTTGCAGGTGGGGCACTGCAGACTCCCATCCTGAGAGCAGGAAGAGGGGAACACACTGAACTTGGTGCCCGAGCAGCTCTGAGTGCTGCTTCAGTCATGAAAATCATCAAAAAAATACTCAGGAAGCCTGGGATAGGACTGGGAGAGCCCAGTATGGCCACCCAACTTCACCCAAAAACCGGAGGTCTGCATTTCAATTCCCCATCAGTTTTCCAGTCCTCATTGCTTTCCCTACCTCTGGTTTGGTGGGGGTTTTGTTTTGTTTTGTTTTTTTTTTCCAAAGAGGGAAATATAATAAACATTCAAAATCTCCGAGCAATGTGGAATGCATTTTCCAGGGAATGTCGAGCACAAAAGGCTATTTGCAGGAGGCTCAGGAAAGCCCTCCTGTGGCTGGAGAAGCAACAAATCCCAGGCAGCTCTGCTCAAACACTCAGGGAATGAAAGTTCACCCTGGGAAGGAAAGCAAGCACGTAAAACTGGGCATAGTGGGGGGGAAAAAACACAGCCACGCCACCCCAGGCTCTGACTTAGCAGTCCCTGCTGGTAAAAAATTAAACTCTGTGTCAGGGTGGGGGGTCAGAGTCCTCTGGGGCAGCCGGACTGGAGCACAGTCCCACTGGGAGCAGGTGGAGCTCGGCACAGGTCACTGACCCGAGGCCTCTCACCTTGTTGCCGTTGTTGTACATGGCGACCAGGCAGTGGAGGTGGAAGACGTGGCTGCACTTGACCAGCTTGCCCACGAGGTCAGGCTTGATGGCCGGCTGGGGGCCCTTGTAGCCAGAGGGGGCAGAGAGACGCTCCATGCAGATGGTGCAGTCCTGCAGGAGGGAGGAGGGATCAGATGGGTGGGTGCAGCCGGAGCTGAGGACATGGGGCTGATGAGCTGCCCTGCCCTTGCCCAGCAGCCACTCCTGGGGGCAGACTGTCACCCTGGGACACTGTAGGGGCTGGCCCATGTGTCCCTCCTGTCTGGAGGGGGACAGGGACATGGCAGAGCCACGAAGGGTGGCAGGACATCCCTGCATGGGAAGGCAGAAGGTCCCTGCGTGGCCCAGGATATCATACATGTCCCTAGTCACTCATCCCAGAGCAAGGCACCCTGGGGACACCTCAGAACAGCCCCTGCTGCTCTCACCTCATCTGGCGGATGCCGCACCTTCTGCAGGTATTTTTTCAGTACCTCCTCTGGGGTTTTACCTGCAGGAGAGCAAGAATTGGAGGGAGAAACCCAGTGCCAGGGGCAGCAGAGGGGCTGGGGGGCACACGGGAACCACGCAGGGAATGGGGGACAGGGGCCAAGCAGCAAAGTCCCTCTCACCCTTCTTGGCCTGTTTCTTGGTGGTCTTGCGGCAGGTGTGGGAGATGCCGGGGATGGACTGGATCTCACTTTTGCTGACAGGAGGGGGGTGCAGCACCAGCTTGGGGGGCCGTGTCAGGCAGACGGGCAGCCCGGCCGCGCTCATCAGGATCCCCGTGATCCCTGGGGAAAACAAGGGGCTTGGAATGGCACTGAGGAACCAGCAACACCCCAAACCCCAGCTGCTCCCCAAAAACCAACCCCGGGGCTGTTTGTGTCCCCACCTCAGGGAGCCCAGCACCCACAGGCACCCACTACGGCCCCATCCTCACCTGCCAGTGCTGGGTTGACGGGGCTGGAGCCGGTGAGGTTCTTCACAGGGACAGTGGGGACCCTGAGGGGAGCCAGCAGAGCCCATGTCAGAACCAGTGGCAGCACCCACGTCCCCACAGAGCCCAGGGGCCAGACAACAGTTGCCTGAGCAACTGCACAGGCCCTGGCTGGAAACAGAGAATCCCCCGACGGGGAAAGGTGCCCCCCCTGCCCCACCACCGCCTTTTCTCTGGCGCTTTAGAAACCCTGCCTGCATCTCCATTCATGGCCCCTTTTTGTCACTGCTCCCCGGGCCAGTCTGTTGTTTCTTTTCCTCTTTTCTCCTATGGCCACGTCACTGCCACAGCTCTTTTCCCCCCCCTCCCCCTGGGGCTCTCTTCCATGGGAAAGTTTCCCGGCAGGTCAGGAGCAGAGGGAAGGGGGAGGATGGAGAGGGAGAGGAAAGGGGCCAGGCTGCGACAGAAGGCTGACGGCAGAACCAGACAAAGGGGAGAAACGGGCTCATTAAATGTCCACCCCCTCACAAAAAAGTGTCTTTGGAGGGTGGAGGTCTGGAGGGACCCCTTCTCATGGGGCATGAATGGCTTTTCTTTGGGCCTTTCGCAGTCCCCCACCCCATCCCTGCCTCCAACAGAAAGAGCAGCCTCAGCCTCTTCATTTAGATGCAGGAGCCACCCCATCCCCGCTCCGGTCCCTGGGCACCTGCGGGGAAGGCGAGGGGCCCAGCAGAGCCCTCCACCCATGGGAAGCTGGGGACCACTGAGGTGGGTGGGTTGGGGCGACATCCCCCCTGCACTGGGGAGCCCCTCTGCGCCCCGGGGAACAGAGGAGAACTTACACTGCCGCTTCCTCCCCCCGCCCAGCGCTCGCAGGCAGCGGGCACTCACCCCGAGGCGATGAGCACGCGGGACTGGGCGATGGCCAGGCGCTGCAGGTGGCTGCGGTTCAGGGTGCCGANCGCGACGCTTGCGCTGGGTCTGCCGGTTGATCTGGCCCATGGTGGCGAAGTCGATGACGTAGCAGAAGCCGATGGCACTCAGGTCCACCCAGGGGTGCTGCTTCTCGTAGGCACGCTGGATGGTGATGCCCACGTCCATGTCATAGGGCGTCCACGTCCCGCTGTCGTTCTCCCACTCCCAGACGACTCCCTTGCCTGGTGCTGACGACGGGTCGTAGTAGCTGCGCCGGACAGGGCGGATGGTGCCTGAGGGAGGGTGGCAGACGCCATCAGGCCCTGGCGCCAGGTGGGCAGGGAGCAGAACCACCCCAACCTGCCCCGCCGGTGCCGTTCCGCACGGGGACAGGGCAGCTTTCAGGCTCGGCCGCTGTCCCCGCCCTGCCTGGGGACCGGTGTGGCCGGGCTTCCCCAGGCTGCTGCCTGCAACCTGCCCTGCCACCGGTGCACCCCGAGGCACAGGCACGGCCTGGGGCTGCTCCCCTGGTGCGACTGGGATGAAGGGAAGGGCGGATTTCACTCCCAGCACTCTCAGCCCCGGCATGCGGCCACTCAGCCCTGATGGGGAAACACAGAACCACAAGCCTGGCTACTCCAACCTGCTCCCAGGGGCCTCCCGAGGGAGCCTGATGAAACCAGGCATTAGGGCACCGGAGTCTTGCAGTGCCTGGCACTGTCTCCCTCTCAGCTCTGGACTGGAAGAGGTGAATAAAAGATTTCAGGGGTGCCTCCGAGCCCCCCAGCAGTGACACTGACAGGCACTCGTGTACACTGGGGGGCAGGGCTTGTGCCAACTCCATCTGCAGCTCCCAAACCAGCTGATGATGATAAACCCAGTCAGTGGCACAGGGAAAGTCCCACTGAGGCCAAGCAAAGGAGTCTGTGCCCAGCTCCTGCTCCCCCATCAGCACACATCAGGAGCGGGATGAGAGCACAGAGCACAAAGGTTCTGTGCCTTGCCATCCGTATTTTTGCTGGGCGTTTCCTTTCCCACCACTCCCAGTCAACTAGGATGTGTTCAAGGCATGGACACAGGTTTTGAGAACTCCTACAACGAGGAGAAACTCTTCCTCTTTGGGATGTCCAATGGAATGGCAAGGCAGGCTGGACATGGCTGGGTTCATCTGCAGGGTCCCATCCCGAGCATGTTATTCCTGAAGTGTTTTTGGGTAACAGGTGGGATGAGCTCCCAGGCAGCACTGCCTCCACATCCCTCTGCAGAACCCCACGGCTCGGCCCTGCTTCCAGCACTAGGTACGAGGAAGCTCAAGCAGAAGTAATAACAAGCCTGCTGCTTCGGCTTTTCACCACGTGTCCTGCAAAGCCCGCAAGAATTTCAGTCCCTTTTCACCCCCGCTGCTCCGCAGGGAGCAGCCACCGCCACCAGGGCCGGTCCCACGGGGCCACACCTCAGACACCAGCGGGCTAAGAGGGTGTCTCTCCGCACCCTGCCCTGCTGGATGGGGTGCAGCTCCACCCCAGGCTGGCCCCTCCGCCCGCCCCGTCCGTCCTGCGAAGGGGCAGCCAGGGCGGAGGAGCCGCCGGCGCGGGGGGCGCGCAGCGGGGCCGGAGGGTGATTTATCCTAATCCGGCGGTGGCATCTGGCGGTCCCCAGGCAGCAGTGTGGGAATGCTGCGTGTCCCCCCAGCCCCGCGCCGCCAGCCGGCCTCCCATTCAGCGGGGGAAGAAAGGGAACAATGGCTATTCAGGGCCTGCCAGGGTCGCGACCCCCCCAAATCAGAGCTGTTTAATGACCCAAAATACCAACATCCCCAGCAACCCAGGGAGAGACAGAACAATCTCCCTTTCAGTCCTCCGCCCTGGGCAACAATAGCGCTCAGAAGGCGCCCCCCACCCAGCCCCCTCCCCGCAGAGGTGCCCTTTCCCCACACCCCCGGGCAGGGCAGGGTCGCCGCCAGCCCCCCGGGCTGCCNACAGTGGGAGCATCCCAGGGCACACCGGGAGCATCCCAGGGCACAGCGGGCGCATCCCGGGCCCGGCACACCGGGCGCCTCCCGGGGCACACCGGGAGCATCCCGGGGCACAGTGGGAGCATCCCAGGGCACACCGGGAGCATCCCAGGGCACAGCGGGCGCATCCCGGGCCCGGCACACCGGGCGCCTCCCGGGGCACACCGGGAGCATCCCGGGGCACAGTGGGAGCATCCCAGGGCACACCGGGAGCATCCCAGGGCACAGCGGGCGCATCCCGGGCCCGGCACACCGGGCGCCTCCCGGGGCACACCGGGAGCATCCCGGGGCACACCGGGGCCCGGCGATGCAGCCCCCGCCGCCGGAGCATCCGGGGGCACACCGGGCGCATCCCGGGGTACAATGGGAGCATCCTGGGGCACAGCGGGCGCATCCCGGGAGCATCCCGGGGCACACCGGGAGCATCCCAGGGCACACCGGGAGCATCCCAGGGCACACCGGGAGCATCCCAGGGCACACCGGGAGCATCCCAGGGCACACCGGGAGCATCCCAGGGCACAGCAGGCGCATCCCGGGCCCGGCACAGCGGGAGCATCCCGGGGCACACCGGGCGCATCCCGGGGCACAGCGGGCGGCGCAGGGGGCCGGGGCCGGGTGCGACTCACCGGTGTCCTGGCGGAACTGGTGCATGGACTGCAGGTCGATGATGTAGGGCGCCAGGCGGCTGTCGGCCTGGCCCAGCACCACGCTGCCGCCCGCCCGCGGCCCGGCGCGGGCCACCGCCTCGATGTGGTGGCTGACGGCGGGGCTGTAGGGCCGCCAGCGCCCGTGCTCGTTCAGCCATTCCCACACCACCACGGCCGAGGCCAGCAGCATGGCTGGGCCGCGGGCCCGGCTCGCCGCCGCCGCCGCCGCCCCGGTGCAGCCCGCCCCGCCGGCTCCCGCATGCTCGGCACGGC
>VXBX01002338.1:70973-89755 GCA_013400415.1 Scytalopus superciliaris | reverse complement strand
AACCAAGATTGCAGCCCATGGAGCCCCTGGTGTGCTCCCACCCTTCTGGACCTCCCACTGGCCAGGAACAGGACTCAAGGTGCTGGCGGGTCACATGGACCCCACTTCATGTGCTGTGACAGAGAAACGTGGTCCAAGAGCCTCTCCCATCCCCCTGTCTGGGCTGCAGCACCCACAGGGAGCAGCCTCCTGAGCTGCCTTGCCCTGTGGCCCATGATGCACAATAACAGGTTCCAAGCCCAAAATTGCCTCACGGCTCAAGGGGCACCTCGGCTGTAACTCCCAGCTGCCTGCCACGGTTTAGTTTTCCCAAGAAGTATTTTTCCTGGAGATTTCCCACAGCTTCAGCCCAGGGCGAGGCTGCAAATCCTTCAGGATTCTGCTGCTCCAGCTGAGGCAACCTGTGAAGGTGCAATTAAAACCAGTGCCATGAACCCCTGGCTGCTCCTGCTGCGACACAGGCCCCTCTGTGCTGTGGCAGTCCTGGGACTGGAGCAGCCCAAAAACCATCCCTGAACTTGTTCTTCCACGTGAGCAGCTTCCCAGGGCAGACCCGAATGGCAGGATGTTGGTGACAGGCGAGTGCTGATCTCACCTTATTTTGCTCTCCTGTGCTCAGAAACACAAAATTTCCTTGGATGTTAAGCACCCATCATTTCCTGGTTCGGGAGAACTGTACAAATTGCATCTGTGTGTCCCACGCAGACGGGTTTCACAGCAAACCCTCCAGTCCATGGTCCACCTTGGTTGGGAGGGCAACCCATCCCATCCCACGGGACACCATTGCTGAGCCCCTGGCTGCTGGTGCCTGCTCTCCTGGCAAACCGGTTTCCCAGGCACTGCCCATCCCGCTGGGTGTCTGCCAGCAGCGCTTGTGGGGAGAAACCATTAGACAAGACCCAAACAGAGGGAAAAAAGAAGGAAGGAAGAAGAGGGGAAGGGACAGGTGGGCACTAACTGTGATGGTTGCCAGCTGGCGAGCGCCGCAGTGGGAGAGGATGGGGTGAATTGCACAGGTTCTCATTTTTCCACCTCATGCAGGTCTGTGCTTAGGGCACATTTTCCTGCAGGAAGGGAGGGCTCCCAGCCTTTCCTGGGAAGGGGAGCCACTCCTCTGAGTTTTCACCTGTTCCTTTGGGCAAGACAAGTGCAGCCAAAGCCACGGTGGGGAAACCCAGGGAAATCCTTTCCGCTGACTCAGGCAGGAGGAAAAGGTTTTCCTGCTATTTAAAATTAAAGTGTTGGTGAATATCCACTCCTCCAGTTCCGGCACAGCATCCAGGAGCCAGCACTGCACAGCTGAACTCCACCAGCCTCCAGTGCCTGGTGGGCAAGGGGCAAATCCATTCTCGCCCAGCACCGATGCCAGTACCCAAGTATGGGAATGCCTGAGGTCAGGGAGCAGTCTCAGTTGGCTTGAAACCTTTCCAACCAGACAAAGTGTGCCCAACCACATGGTACACCCAAATATTTATTGTTTTGAAATTAAACACATCCGTGGGTTGCTTTGGGTAGCTCCTTCCCTGCTGCAATTTGGGAGCGCGGGCCCCCTGCCCCACTTCCCTGTTCCCACGACCATCACAAATCCTTTCTTTCTTCCCAGAGCACAATCTTGAATGGTTTTGGTGGGTCCTCAGCTTGCAGGAGGCCATTGCATGGGGTCCTCAGCTGTTTTAGTCACATGGGTGTGACTGTCCTCCCCTCAAACTCTTCATTTCTGTTCCCAAAATAAGCAGCTTCAGTCACCTTCAGCCACCCAGATCGACTTTATACCAGCCTGTGGCAAAGCAAGTCCAAAGGGCCTCCTGGCACCAAGGGAGCTCAGCTGTTGGACGCCCCTGCTCTCGCCAAATCACTTCACTGGTGATTCCCTCAGGGCTGCAGCTGAAAAATAGCATTAAATCCCAGCCAGCTCAGACGTCACCACCTCTCTAGGGCATGGTGGGGGCTGGCTGGCACGGAAAGGCCGGGAGCTGGAGCCTCTCGCTCAGCCGGAGCGTGGAGCTTTGGATTATGGATTGCTTTTCCCATTGTTTCTGGTGGCTGCTCCACAAACACAGACACACCCAGCGCCGCCGGCCAGGTAACAGGGAAGGAGCAAGGAAGGTTGCAAAAGTGGTGATTCCCGGGATGGGGAAGTCCCTGGAGCAACACCATCATCCCCATTGCTGCTTCCACCCCCAGAGAGCGACCGCAGCGCCGAGCTCAGCTGAGTGCCAGCAGCTGATGGGGAAGGATCGAGTTGCAAGGCAGGGCTGGGCGATCCTGGCTCCCCAGGACTTGAAGGTCACCTCGGACCCAGCCACTGCTGTGGGAGAAAAGGGGTCTGTTCCCACCTGCTTGTGCCACGAGGTTCACTTGAGATGTCCCTGCCCACCTCTGGGGGAATGAGAGGCAGTGGGTGGGGAGGGTGGGAGCACCCAGACACTGCTGACCAGGAGGGTGCAAGGGGGGAAGAGCAGCATGGCTTCAAGTGCACAAAGCGGGTGAGGCTGGGCAAGAAGAATACTTGTTGGAAGAAGAACTCACTTTCACTAATCCTGAAAGAAATAATGTCCAGATATTGTTATTCCCAAGTGCAGGGAAGCAGAAACATGCCAATAATCTGGTCTGAGCTGCAAAGCTGAGGGCAGGCAGGCAGGCAATGGTGATGAAGAAGGTGCACGTCCTTCCTCTTGGGCACCACCCATAAACAAACAGGCACCACCAAACTACTCTTGCCCCAGCCCTGTGGTGTCCTGTGCCCTGATGTGGCCAGTGGAGGGGGCAGGATGGGCCCTGGTGCAGCACCAGGGCATCCCCAGCCTCCTCCCCACTCTCCCTCCACGTTGCCTTTCTTCTCACAGGCCAAGGAGGAAGGCAGGGGCACACCAGGACAGGGCACAACCTCAGTGACTCCCCACCTCCTCCTCACCCTTCCACCACTGCCTCCTTCATCCTCAGCTCCTTCATCTTCCCCACAGCCTCCCCGTGGGTCCCGTCCCTCCCAAACCTCTCACCCCAGCAGGACTGGTCCTTCCCTGGTGTGGGAACAGGGTAGCCCAGGCGCTGCAGTGGGGCTGAGCCCCACTGTCCCACCTCCCCCAAGAAGTACATCACCCTGGCAGCTCTCCCAGCCCTTTTATTCACTCTGCAGCCAGCAGCCATCACAGCCAGTCAGCGTGAGAGCCACGGTCCAGGCAGCTGCGGAACATTGCAGCACTCCACAGGGTAAGCGACGTGGCTGGGGCTGCTTGATTCTCTGTGCCATTTCCAGCCCTAAAACAGCCCCTGGAGGCACTGACCTCCTTGCAGAGGGGCTTCTGAATCGCAGCCCTCAGTGAAAAGATCCTCTCCATTGCCATGTCCAAGCGGTAAAGGAATCCCCTCCTGATTGCATCCCCACTTCCCCCCCCTCCCCAAAAAGCCCCCAAGCAGCTAAGAGCAGAAATTCAATAAGCAGCCAACGCAAGCTGGGCAGAAGAGTCCACGTGCAAGAGGCAAAGCCTCGCTCCTTCCAGCTGCAGGGAAGGTCCCAGGACTCCTTCAGGCAGGTGGCACTCTGCTGTCCCTTCACTCCTGTCCAAGGGTGGCCACGGCAAACCAGGCAGCGGCCAAATTCCAAAGGAAAGGGCAGCTGAGGGTGGTCACAGCCTGCAGCCCTGAGGGGAGCAGCAAAGCTGCACCCCGGGGGATAATCCCAGCCGCCCAGCCCAAGAACCCCGAGGATCGCCCTGCCTGGGTACCCCCATCCCTGCAGGGTATGCTGTGGCCTGTGCCTCAGTTTCCCCGCAGGGAGTGGCACCAAAAGCACGGGGGGCCCAGGGATTAATGGCACGGTGCATCCCCTCCGCCCCCTGCCCCACGCTGGCCCTCAGGGGCTCTCAGCCGGGCCGGGGGCCGAGCTGGCAGCTGGGCTGGGCTTGGCGAGCTGCCGCAGGTCCCGCGCCGACCTCACGGCCCACTGGGCCAGCTCCCGCAGCACCCCCAGGCCCCGCAGCTTCTGCTCGAACAGGCCGTGGGGCTGCGGGGGCGGCCCGTCCTCCTCCTCCTCCTCCTCCTCCTGGCCCGGTGTGCCGCGGCTCTCCAGCCGCAGCAGCTCCTCGAGGTGGTAGGCGAAGGCCGAGACCTGGAGCAGCACGGCCGCCAGCGCGCGGCCCAGGGCGGTGTCGGCCTCGCCCAGCTGCTCCCGGTGCTCCTCCAGCATCTGCGCCAGCAGGGCGCGGAAGGCCCTGTAGGCCGCCAGGTTCTCCAGCAGCCGCTGGGTGCCCGTCTGCTCGTCCCAGCGCTCCACCGCCGCCGCCGGCACCCCCTCCACCGCCGCCACGCTGGCCGAGGCGTCCAGGCCCTGCCGCTCCGCCTGCAGGGCGAGACCCGCGGGCTGGGCAATCTTGTGGGGTCCCCTCATTGCCCAGAGCCCCACCGGGAGGTGTTTGTGGCAGCACGAGGCGAGGTTTGCCCGAGCATCAGCGGGCACGGGAGCTGGCAGCGCTTCATCGTGCCCATCCCTGCCGCGGGGCAGATCCCTTGCGCCCCACGGCTGCCAGGCACCCCCCAGCAGCACCCCACGGCGGGCAGGAGGGGCAGGGCGGACTCACGTAGGCCTCCAGGAGGTCGACGACATCGGAGCGCATCTTCCCGGCCAGGCGGATGCCCCGGGCGCAGAGGTCGCGGCGCTGGAGGGCGGCGGAGGCGCCGTCTGCTCCCGCCATGGTGTGGCAGCTGTCGCGGCCACCGGGCTCAGGGCACAGCGCCTGCCCAGCCCGGGCAGCACAATCCCTTGCTGAGCTGGTGCATTCCAGCCGGGAGCTCCGCTCACACGTCCACTGGCCCGGCTCTCCCCCTCTTCTGCGCCTGGGGCCTGGCACCACGCTGCAAGCTCCTGCCTCTGGGATCAACAGCAACAGATTATTCCCCTAATTCCCCCACGCATCGCCGCTCCAAGGGCTTTGCCCAGAACTGTCTCGCCCGGCAGCAACAGGCTGCCAGCCCCGGCTGACCCACTCCTCCCTCCCAGCCAGCCACACAGCGGGATTAGCAGCGTGTTAATCCCTCTGGCTCATGCCGGAGCGCGGGAAACCACTGCCGGGAAGAGGCCAGCAAAGCCCAGGCATTGCTCAACACCTCAGGCCGGGGGAGCTGGGGCTGAGCAAGGCCAAGAGGGAAGGCTGGAGCGGAGCCCCAAGGCTGGAGATCCAGCACCAGCCACCGGCCAAACTGCAACCCAAGCCCTGGCAGAAGGGTCTGTCCCAGCCACCTCCAGCCCTCTCGCTGCCCCACAGCCGTGGGAATGGGGCCCCCGGGTCTAACCCCCCTATCCCAGTGGGGTCCTGCCCCAAAGAGGGGCTGCAGGACAGGACATGGTCTCTCCTCAAGACCCCAAAATGCAGGACTTGGTCAACTGTTTCTCAGCCCTAAATGTGGCCACATAAGCCTGACAGGCTTGGTCTCTGTTTCTCAGCTTTAATACTGGCCCCTCCACAGGTCATGGTCTCTGCCTTAAGCCCCCAAAATGCAGGACTTAGTCACTCTTTGGAAGCCCAAACACTGGTTTCAAGGCCCCAAAACACAAGAGACTTAGTCACTGGTTTTTGAGCCCCCAAATTGTAGCACTTGGTCTCCCTCTGTGAGCCCAAAGACACAGAACTCGGTCTCTGCCTCAAGCCCTGAAAACACAGAACTTAAGTCACTGTTTCTGAGCCCCAAAGTTGGCCACATGAGCCTGGCCGCAGAACTGCAAAATGCACTCTGTTCCTAAGCTCTGAGCCTCACCTTGAGCCCCCCAAACACAGGCCTGGTCTCTCTTTGGGAGCCCAAAAACTGATGAAGTGAGTCTGGTTCTGAGCCCCCAAAACTGACCCCGGGTCATGACCAGTGGCTGCTCACTCACCCCCCCAGTGGGATGGAAAAGAGGCACCCCAGGACAACACCGGCCACCCCACGGATGAGCTGCATGCACCAAGACAGAAACAGCCCATTGGGTTGGGTTGGTTTTTCCTCAGTATGTTTATTTTGGTTACGTATTACCCAGATTAAGAGGAGAAAAAAAACCCCAAGAGTTGAAAAGCAGCTTCCCAAAGTACAACAGTGTGCCTGGCCAGGCGGGCCCATACACCCAGCAGCCTCCTTGTCACCCCATGGCTACTGCAGAAGGTGCTGCTGAGCTTTGGGAGCCCCTGGCCCCGGCAGCCCCTGACCCCCAAAGCGCTGCCCGTATCTGGCACAGCCCCAAGAGTGGTCGAAGGGCCCTGTGTCCCCTCCAATCCCTTCCCAGGAGGAGGAAAAAAAAAATAAATACAGGGGGGAAAAAAAATACAAAAAAGTTTATTGCAAACTACTACAATAATTTATTGAAGCAAACTGCATGCGAGTGAAGGAGAGACATCAAGGGGAGGAGGAGCTGCAGGAGGGCTGTGTCAGTTTTAGGGCTTCAAAGGGGCATGGGAAGGGAGCTACGCATCTCTCCTGCGTGAGGGGCGAGCAGGCTGTGGTTAGAGGACAGACAGGCACCTGGCCATGGCCAGAAAAAGAAAAGGGAGAGCTACGAGAGGTGTCATGGAAGGACGAGGCAGGGAGCGGCAGGATCAGAGGTGTCCAGGCCGGGAAGCAAAGGAAATGTTGGATTTTGCATCACAGAAACGCAGCCGGTGGCAAGGTCTGCTCGGCTCAGGGCAGACACAGGACTAGCCCCCTCCCTCAGCTCCCAGCCAGGTGTCAAGCACGGGGTCAGAGGCGAGCGAGCCCTTGACCTGAAGGCATTTTAGTGCCATCCCTCGACCAACAAATCCCCAGGCTGTCCACTTAGTGTTCTGTGAAAGGCTTTGCCCACCCTGCACCTCCCATGGGGGCAGGGGCAGGCAAAGCAGCAGCTCCAGCTGGAAATGTGATCCAGGCGAGAAACCGGATCATCCCAACTGAAGAAACCGGTTTCGTTTAACACCATTCCACCACGGACCTGGCTGCACTGTGTCCCAGAGGGCCTGCCATCAGGTGTGCTGTGCCCTCACCTCGTGGCAGGCCTGGGAGCCAGGCTGCTGCCACAGTGAGAACGTGGGATGCCCACACCCAGGGCACAAGACACCAAACTGTTCAGCCGTGATCCGCCCCAACACCAGAAGTGTTTCGACTTGCTCTGACAAAGGTTTCAGTGTAAGGAGGGGAGGGAGGGGGCAAACCAGGACAAACGGCCCAATAAGAGCGGTCAGGTTTGGGCCACAGCTGGATTTCCAGGCAGCACAGGGGACAGTGGGTGTTCAGAGTCAGTTTCTTGTTAAGTTTCCAATTAAATGTCATGTTTTATTGCGGTTTTCCAGACCCCAGGTACCCAATACCAACTCAGCTGATCTTGTGCTCAGACAAGACACTTCAGTTCTGCTCCCAACCACCGAAACCCAACCGAAAAAAAACAAGCAAACAAACAAAAAGCCAGGTTATTCTTCACCTCTTCCAAAACCACTACGAATTCAAGGCCACTGAATCTCCACACAAAGTCTTAGAGAAGAGCAAAAAATTTCCAAGTCTCCATAGCAGACACATCTTATCCTATGTAAACTTTTCCAAGGGCTCAGAGCTGCCCTAACTACACCAGCAGGCAACACCTGACCTGCCACGTTTCAGGGAGAGCAGGGGTGTCTGTGCAGAAGAGAGAAGCTTTGAGAACATGGCTACACAACACCCTTCCCCAAAATGGGGGCAGGGAGAGAAGCTTACAGCCCCTTAGTCCCATGTCAATCTATTGCCTTGGATAAACAAGCCTGAGAAAACCATATCCAGTCCCTGCTCCTGTGCCTTTGTTTACACCTGGAAAGGAGAGGCAGAGTTGGATGAGGAGCACCACATCCCCCAGCAGCAAGCAGCTCACAACTGTCCCAAGCCACGAGAACCAATTCCTGGCCAACAACGTCCTTCCCTGAAAGGCTGCGGAGCATTTAATGCAAGGAGCTCCACCGGAGCTGGGAGGGAGGGAGACGACAGCCAGCTGTTCCATCACTCACCTCATCCTCCTGCTAACAGGCTGCTGCAGAGACTCCCACTGCACACAGGGGTCTTCTCCAGGGGCTCTCCCTCCTCTACTCTGGAGAAGCCGTGAGACACATCTGACTCCAGAGCGCTGCCTTCACCTCAGCTCTCCCAGCTGCTGTTACGATGGCACGCCGTGCTCCCTGCACTGGAGCCTACTGGGAAACAGCCTGAACCCCTTCCACCCCCGCCCCCTAAGAACAGAACTAAAAAATACCGACCCTTTTTTAATCAATAAATAAGGAATCTTGTTACCACAACACAAAAACGAAGCATGTTCAAAGTGCAAATTACTGTCGTCAAACTGGGATGCTCCTCCTTGCCTCTCCCACGCAGGGCTCCTGTAGCCCCCGGGCCTCTCCGAGCAAACATGATCTACGAGCCAGGGCGTTCCCTCCACTTCCTGCCAGGGCTGGAGCAGGGGAGCACGGTGGGAGCGGGACGTGCTCGGCTTCACAGCTCACCCTGCCGAGGGGCTAAAGTGCCAAACTCCCAGCCCCGGGAGGAAGGAGGACACTGCAAGGACCAGAGTGCAGCGGTGCATAGAAGTCGGGACCAGGGGCAGAGGGAGTCCTAAGAAACTTCTCCAGAGCACGTCCAACGCTTTTTGCTTTTTTTTTTTGTTTGCCAGTGGGGCCACGTGAAGGAGCCAGAAAGGCATCTGCTTTGGGGTAGAGCGAAGGGTTTCGGCAGTGCCCCCTCCCTTGGAGAAATCCGTCGCTCAGTCCAACTTGCTCTGGTAATGGCAGCACGTGCCCCTTTCCACAAAGGGGCTGTGGGAGAGAGAGAAGTGGTTGGGAGAAAGAGGATGTGCTGTGATCCGCGCTGGAGGGGAGCAGACCCTTCAGTTATTTACTAGTATTGTAAGTTTTGTTTAACTTTCCTCTCTTTCAGTAAGTGCCTCCTCCTTTTTTTTTTCCTCTTTTCCTTTTCCTGTTAAATACAGAGTCCCAGCTGTCCCAGCACCCAGGAGCTCCCCTGCCACTAAGGTCCAGTGGAGTCTGAATCTTCGATGAGCACCTCTGTGCTGGCTCCCAAGATCTCTGTGTTCATGACCAGCCCCTCTGGGTTCGCGCTGCTGCCGCTGCCCACGAAGAGTTTCCCGTCAGCCACCAGGCTCACACGCTCTGCCCCACCACAGTAGGGCTTTGGCATCCCCTCCGGGCTCAGCAGCAGGCAATCTGCTGGCGGGGCACTGCCCAGGGGGTCCGGGAGCAGCGGGAGGCCCTGGCCATCGGTGGGCGGCGCGATGGCCTCGGGATTAGTGCCCAGGATGTCGGTGCTGGTGATCAGGGCACCCGCGTTGGCAGCCAGTGCTTCAGCTATGAGCACTTCGGGGTGGCTCTTGGCTTTGTGGGCCACAACGCTGTCCTTCTTCTCGAATTTCTTGCCACAAATATTGCAGGAGAACTGGTAGAAGGAGTCCGCGTCATGCTTCTTCATGTGCCAGTTGAGGGAAGCCTTCTGCCGGCAGGTGAATCCACAGATCTCACACCTGGGAGGGGAGAAGGGGGCGGTCACGACAAAGGGACATCCACACACACTTGTGGGGACAGCAGGAGCAAGGAGGCAGCCCAGGGAAACAGCAGGGGCTCACTAATGTCACGGCAGCTCCAGCTCTGGCTTTATTTGCTGAAGGCTTACATTCCCCAGAGAGCCGGGACACCAGGAACAGGCTCCAGCCCTGACTTCAGAGCTCTGGGTGCAGCACCAGAATGGGTGTGTCGGGGGTCCCTCAAAACAGGAGTGTGAGGGACAGGCAGAGGGTACTCACTGCAAGGGCTTCTCGCCCGTGTGGATCATCCGGTGCACTGCCAAGTTGTGGGAGCTCTTAAATGCCCGGGCGCAGTACTCACAGATGTAATCCCTTTGATCTGAAAGACAACAGCAGTTGCAGCATTGCTCACCCACAAACCTGTTTCCTTTCCCAGCTCTCATGTGGTACAGGTAAAGCTGCCCAAGAAGGAGCAGAACTAGGAGTTCTGGGAGGCCAGCAGGCACAGCAAAGGAGGAGTCCCACACTACAGTGCAGCAGCTGATCTGGAGAGGCCATGCATGATTAAGACTCTTCTAGAACTAATTATCCACTCTGACCAACACTGAAGAACTGGCAAGTTAGGATAAAGCAGACTTTATCTGTAGAGTCTTTATCTCTAGAGATTTATTCCTTTACAGAACCCCTGAGTGATACTTACTAGGGGGAGAATTAAAAACTTCTATGGTCTGTTTCTTTCACTTCCTTAAAAGATGGTAATTCAGGAGACAATAATACCCTGCTGCTGCAAATCTGTCTCATCCAACTTGGCCTCACTCTCCCCAGAAATCCTAGAGGCTTTTCCATTTTCCCTCCCTCTCTGTTCACTGACCTGAGCAGGAGTTTGCACTTATCTCCCACCCCCCTGTACCTGTGTGATGTTTGGCATGTCGCAGGAGCTGCTTCTGGAGCCGGAAGAGCCGACCACAGGAGGGGTGAGGACACACGTATTTCTTCTTCAGCAAGTGCTGGTACTTTATGTGATGCTGAAAAGAAAGAGCCAAAGTTTGCAGAGTCACAGAGAAGAGCTGAGACACAGCGATCCCAGACAAGCCCTCAGCAAAAAGACACAGCATCGGGAAGTTATGTCAGTGCAGTGGAGGCTGAGCTCCCTGTTCCAAACTGCCCTTCCCTGCCCTCCCACGTGCCATTCAGGAGGGGGAAACCTCCACCAACCTGCAGGTACCGCGGGTGAGCCAGGACTGTGCCACATCCTTCCATCTCACAGCGGACGTACTGTATCGGAGGCTTCTTCCTGGGAAGTCAGCAAGGAAAGGGGCAGAGTGGTTGGCTGCTTCTATGATTATGAGATTCTATAGATAAAGACACTCTATATATTCTATACAGAATCATCTGAACTACAGATTTCTGTTTCTGTGAGGGGCAGAGAGAATGGCTGATGCCTCTGATGCCACAGCAGCAGCACAACAAAGCACAGCTCAGTGAAGTGAGAGCGAAGAACTATTGCTCCAGTACCATCTGGACTGTGACAGAGCCTCTGTCCAAGAGCCATCTCCACTCCTGCCGCTACTTGAGGGCTCTCCCTACAGCTGGGAAAATCCCAGAAGACCCAGTGTTCCCAGAACATTATTGCTGGGACCAACTGAGAAGTGGGGAGGGGGCTGGTTCACTTGGAAGAAATCAAATCCACACCTACAGGGGGAAGGAAAAAGAGGGAAGACAGGGTGTGTTGCTATTTTTATTTTTTATTCCCTTCAAGGCAGATTTCTGGACTGTGCAAGAGAGGTGGCTTTGGGATAATCCCCATATGCATGCAGGACACAAGGGAAGCAAGTCTGCAGAACAGAAGTGGGTGAAGGGGATCACTTACCTTCTCTTAGGCAGCCTCGGGCTCTTGTCATCCTTTCTCCTCCTTCCCCTCCTGCAACAGGGATACAGAAACAGAACTGAGAGAAGCTTCTTTACATTAGCAGTGGGCAGAGACTTTGAAGTTTATGCTGTGTTGTCTGCAAGATCTAGAAAAAAACCCTGAGTGCAAGTGGAATACAGATTCAGAGGAAGGAGAATACTAGAGAAATAAATGCTTCATGTAGTTTTCTCTGTCAACTCTTCCCATTTCCTAATGCATTTTTTGTAAACATGTAATTGTGCCAACACAGTCCAGAACCCACAGTGCATCCCATTGCCTCTGCTCTCTTGGGGAACATTCTGTACCACGGGAAAACATCAACCTGCATGATCAGGAAGAATGGGATTAATGATCCAGCAGCTATTTTACAGGCTTCTGGATTAGCTGCAGCAGCTTATACTCCTGTCAAGACAAAAATCTAGGCTCTGTCTGAGCAGGCCTGTGCTTACAGGTAAACTGCAGCCTCCTAAGTCAGAGCTCACATTGTGCCTGCTTGATCCCACTGCTGCAGAGGCACCTGGAGCAGACTGATGGAAGCATTTTCTAGACTCTACTGAAACATCTTTATTGATGGCAAGCCCGTGCCAGGAACCTGCTGAACAGGCACTCAGCATTCTAGTCAAGCCCTTCAAAGAGACACAGGTTTTATTACGCACAGAAGTAGTCTGATCCAAACAACAAAACTTCAAGCCACAGAAAGCTGTCTCCAACAGACAGAAATGTTCTCAAAATACCAGCCTACTCACTCCTCTCCACCTTGAAGCAGCAGCAGCTTAGGAACAGCAAGAGAAGCAGCACTGCTGGTGTGTGGCCTCACAGGGCAGGTCAGCAGAGGGAGCCTCAGCTGTTCCAACCTCTCAGAGAAGAGCTGAGGTACAAAAGCAGCTCCTTTTTCTTTATTTTCTATCTCACAATATCCCAAAGAATGGCTTTGACACAGACACATAAACCAATCTCCCTCCACTGACAGGAGGAAAGCTTCAACACTGAGTTCCAGTGACAGCACTGGAAGGTGTCCAGACTCTGGCTAGCAAAAACCTTTGTTGTTTTACTTCTTCAAAGACAGCAGGAATACAGCTGGTTTTTCTGAGCTCTGGGATAGTCCCACATGTACAAAGAGGACACTTACCACACACACATCCAAGGTATTCCCACGATTCCCCCCCAACACACAGCAGGAACTCTGCCCTCTTATACTGGATTTCTAACACTGATTCACTTCAGGCATCACAACAGAACCCATTTTAAGGGTGCCCTGAAGAGTATCCCATGGTGTGGTCATACCCAGAGAGGCTTAATAACCACAGGATGAAGAAAAACCCCTCAACTTAAACTGAATCTAAGTACCAACTCTGATTTTTCGAGCACAGGCAAGATGTGAAGAAGCAGAACAAACAGTGCTCCCCCATCAGCTCTCAGGCCCAGAGAAGGAGGAGGAAGAGGAGAACCAACAACAAAACACTGTTGCACACTAGCAAGAATGCAAAATAAACAATACATGCTGCCATGTGTAACTGCAGAGTTTACTCACTTCCTTGGTGGTTCTTCATCCTCCTGAAACTCGTTCTCTTCTTTCACTTCCACTTTAATCTCTTTCTGCCTTTCTTTTTCCTCCTTCCCCTTGTTAGCTTTTCTCCTTTGCTTTGGTGCTTCCCTACAAAGACACAAATACAACATCTTACTCCAGTGCTCTTCCCACGCCCTGCTTTCTACAAAGATTTAAGCAAAAGCTGGACAGAATTTCAGGTGTATTTCTCAAATCCCACTTCTAAGCAGAAATATGAACAAGGATTAAGGAAGCTCCCAGCAGACAGCCAGGCTCTAAAGGCTTTAGTCCCTGAGAGAAGCACAGTCCTGGTTATTCTACTATTTAGAACCACTACCCCTGAGCAGCCAGCTCAGGTACTTTCAGGCATATTAAGCTACTTAAGATGCCAGGTTTTTTGGTCTGAACCCCCAGTAAGTACAAAATCCAACATACTTCTCTAGGTGGGGCTTGTAGGTTTCATCTCTGGGATCATCTTTGAAGGGAACTTCTTCCTCACTGATGAGCATCTCCTCATCATCATCACTGCTAGGAGAAAAGAGGACGTTGGCAGCACCAGCTAGACCACCACTACAGAATATTCATGCACCATCCCCTGGGATGGGAAAGACTCTTCCCCAGCACTTCCCCATCCACCATGACTGGGGTAAGCCAACAGCTTGCAGTGACCAAGGAGCACGACAACCAAAACAGGCCAGGCAGAGCAGTGTTCTCTTCTGAACCCACCCCCCTAAAGGAACAGAACCACCAGGTGGAATGCCCAGAACCAATCTTACTATCCATTTCTCCACAGTATCTTCTGACACCTGCAGCCCACACTGCAAATGCAAAGGCCCAGAGTGGAATGAGAGAGAGCTGCTGCCTGTCTCACAGAACATTTCACACACACATCTATTTTCAAACACCTCAGCCCCTTGTTTCGAGACACTGAGTAGGAAGAAACACCACGGCATAAAGAGTGTCCTACCTGACTCCAGCTGGAGACTGATGCTCTTCTGTGACCTCTGAAAGGAAAAGCCACCATCAGGTTTCAGTGTGTGTTTGCTGCAGTGAGCTCAGCCGTCTCACGGTACCTCTGCCGGCAGCCAGAGCCAGGAGCGCCGCTGGCAGAGGGCACCGGTGACCTGCAGCAGCCAGAGTGGCACCCACACCTGACTGCCCCCAAGCACTCTGTGCCACGTACCATACTCCAGCTGGTCCGTGTTTGGCTCTGACTTGCAGACGAGCTGCAGGGAGCCAGCCTTGGAGCGGGAGGCGCGGGAGTTCTCCGTGTCCCGCTGCCGAGCCGCGGCGGCCGACCTGCTGCTGCGCCAGCTCCGGCTGGGCCGGGCCGTGCCCACGGGAGAGCCATGGCTCAGGACGCTGGACACCTCCTCCTCCTCCTTCTCTTCTTTGGGATCTGAAACACACGTTGCAACCCCTTTCACTGTGATAAAACAAAAGGCTTGAATCCTGTCGTTAACTCACGCTCCTCACTCCTGCGGGGATCCTGCTTGTGTGTCTTGTAGACCTGGAGGGCAGGACACTCCCCAGGCCCTCACTTCAAACTCTCCTCTCTATGTAAAACTAACTAAAACTCCCTAAGGAAAAGCAGCAGGAATATTTAAAGCTATTTACTAGTATTTAAAAGCAGCTTGTATTTCCCTTGGATAGACTTGCAAGACTGATTTGCTGGGCTCTGAGCACCACAAAACAGACGCCTCGCAAACCTCAGTAAGTGCTTTATGAAAGGCCAGCTCCGTGTGAAAAGTTGTGTTTAGAGAATCTCCCAAGCACACACAGAACTGCACACATGGTAACGACCCTGAGGAATCCAAGCTGGATGTTTCTGGTCCTGTGCTAGAGCAAAAAGCATCCCAAACGCTGTTACCCCAAGGCCTCTGCACTCATTTATAGCTTGTACAGGTGGTTCCCTTTTTGGCTGATGGCTGGTCTCCAAACATGTTTTGGCAAGATAACAGAACTGCCTGAAATGTCTATGTGAGCAAGTTAATCCCTTAAAAAGTAAAATTCACAAGTACAGTTCACTTGAGCTCACTTTTTGGTGCTTGCTGTGACATTGGGTCCCAATGAACTCAAATCTCTTTTGAAATGTCACAAATGAACACAGACTGGTTTGGATTGGAAGGGACCTTCAAGCTCATCTTATTTCAACCCCCTTGCCATGGGCAGGGACACCTTCCACTAGCCCAGGTTGCTCCAAGCCCCGTCCAACCTGGCCTTGGACACTTCTAGGGATGGGGCAGCCACAGCTTCTCTGCCCAACATGTGCCAGGGCCTCACCAGGAAAAACTGCTACCCATCCCTGTTCTCAGTCTTCATGGTGAACATCTCAGGCTTTTGAATGCTAAATTGAACCCAAAGGCACTTGAAACCAATTTCTCCTTCCTACTTCCTCTACTCCAGCGTGGCTGTCTAACAGATCCAGGGCATTTTTATGTGCTGAGAACACCCCAAACCATCATCAGGAGATGTATCAAATGTTTTCTCTGCAGCAGAACTTGTAGGGTGATATAGACCTACTAGCTGAAAAACCTTTTTAATTCTAGACCCTTCAGCATGATCTCTGGTCCCCACCCAAGGGTCAGAGGTGCACCAGGAAACTTCTGTCTGTCAAGTGTTCGGCTGCAGGAGCAGCTGGAATCAGCACTCACCAAGGCTTTTCCTGAAATGTGAAATTGCAAAGGGGAAGTCCTACACTTATAATAAATTTCTGTCTCTTTCCCACACCTAAGCTTCCTTTTTCCTTCACAGAAACACGATTTTCAAAAAACAACAGCGACAACAAAATAAACCAACAACCAAATCAAACTAAAGGGAAAAAACCCAAACCATTGCCCAACGCAAGTGCTCCACATGCAGCTCTGTTTGCACCATGCCATGGAGAAGGATGTGAGCACTGCTGGCAATATCCTCGAGTCCAAGCCATGCAGAACCCTTGGATCTGAGAAGGGACTCCCAAGGAGGTGACTCTCTGTGCATGCAGCACTGCATCTTTTGATCACAGCTCCCAGTAAATAAAAGCTCCATGTGGCCCTTTCCACTCAACACTCCCTCTGGAACAGCAACACAGCTTGTTGTCCCAACTGCTGGAGATTTCCTTCCAACTCCTAAAAGTGGTTATGATACAGCAGAGGGAAGATCTCACAAAAACATGGAGCAAGTCAGAGGCTGGTTTGGGTGTGAGATTGGATTGGAGAGGAGCAGGCTCTGTTCAGCTGCCAAAAAAGAGTCCCAGGGAGCACTGAATTTTCAGTCCAGTGATGGGAAGACGAAGTGTATCCACCAACTCTGTATTCCAATCATTACAATTATTCAGGCCTAACTAAGATGAAAATTATTTCCATAAGAATATGGAGCGCCGTGGGAAGTCGAATGTGAATTAAACTACACAGTGAATTAATTTGTAAGCTGAGATTAAATGTTCTACTTATGCAACTAATATTTCTACAGACACACGTTGGGAAATCCTGCCACTCCATGACTAAGCAGAGGACAGGGAATACTGTCAATGTCCAAGAAGCCTGGTCCCATGGCTCTGTACAAAGGGAAAACTCCGGAAGACACTTCCACCATCACAGCATCTCAGATACCACTGGCATAACCCATCACCCCAAGCTTTCCTCACCAACAGTAATTGATGATTTTCCTTCAAATTATTACCCCAAACAGCAGGCAGCAACATTCACTGAACAAACCCTGGCACAGCATGTTTTACACAGGACCTGTCCCCAGGTGCACATCCTTGGCACAGGCTGTTTACCTTCCCTGCTGAGGCTCAGTTCTGGCTGAGGTCAGGCCAGTTGGATGTTCCAAACTGGGTTTAGGATTTGGTAGTAAAGGCTAATAGTGCAATGCAAATAATCACCATGAGAAATCAATTCCATGCCAGAACTAATGACAGGGAACACCAGCACGAAATTCCAAGCCTTCACCAGAACCACTCAGCTCCTTGTCCCAGCTCCATCCAGGGTGAAAGGACAAATGGGATTTTGCCTTCCAGATCTACAGGGCACTCCTGGCTACCAGAAATCCTGTTGTGCAAGGAAAGCTGCTGTTTGCTGACACCTCGTCAGGCTCCTGCTAAAGCCTAAGAGGGGCAGGAGGAAAGAATCTCATCTCCTGCTCCTGCATGATCTGCCCCAATTTTTCCAGGTCTTCCCCAACCAGCAGAAGGTGCTCCAAGGGCTCCATCCAGTGAGCAACTGGCACACAGAAGTGCAGCTTCCTCACTTCTGCAGTTCTAAAGGCTAAAAAAAACAAACAAGGAACAGCCCAAACCCCACCAAGGCAGATTTCCTCTGGCCCAGGAACTGTCAGCACTTCCCGGCGCCAATTTCCAGGCAAATATTCCATCATTTTGGCTGCAAATCTAATCAAGGGAAAAAGAGCCCCAGAAATTTAACAAACACTGTTTTCACTCTCACATTCAAGCACAGCTGAAAATCTCAGAGTCCAAGTTAAAGGCTAAAAGGGCTCGAGTACAGAGAGCCCCAAACTTGGGAATTTCAGCCCAACAATTGCCATTTCCTAGTACATCCCAGGAAACAGGGGTCAAAATGGGACTACTCTGCCTGTTTTCTCCCACTACCACATAAATATTTCTGCTTAAGGGTATCCAAAACACCAAGCTTCACCATTATAATGTTAACACTATACACACATTAAGCTTTTCTTACACATTTCAGCAACTTTGCTTTAATGGCAGCCTCTGAGGCACAACTGCTTGCAAACAAACCCAGACAGTTCCAGCAGAAAGGAGAATTCATTTGCACAGGTGTGTGACCTCCTTTCCTCACAATTCCTGTCACAATTCTCTGGTGCCAGATCAAAACCAACACCACACAAAGCCCTTTACTTGGAGCTCTTTCAGGAGTCATCACCGAATGCAAGCAGCAAAACCCTCTAACTTTTTTTTTTCTTGGTTTTGTTTTACTAACAAGGAGCTGTTAATGGATGCACAAAGTTCACAGTTTGCACTGGAAAACAAAAAACTCTGCTCCAGGTCGCAGCTCCCCACAGTTGAGGCTTTTGTGTTCAGACCCATCAAGCCACTGTCTCCCTGAATTCTGATCAGTTTTCTCTCTCACCCCTGAAGGAACGAGCATAAAAAAAAATACACGATCCACTAGAGCTAGAAAAGAGCAAGTGTAAATATCTCAATACTCTCATTTCCACACGTCTCTGGAGAACCTACACCTGTATTTGTGAGCTCAGAAGAGAACAGAGCCCAGGATTTGTCAGCTACTCGGGATTGCTGTCAAACCACGGAGCACATCGACATTCTTTAAAAGGGAGATCCAACGGACATCTGGTGAACTTGAGGGACAAGACAAACACTTGGGTCTGGGAGAGCCCAGAATTCCCAGATGGAACACGACAGCAGGAGTGAGTAATTCAGCTCTTACCTTTACCAGCTGTTTTATCTGCGCACCTGAAAAAAAAAAAACAAAACACACATAACCAAGTATAAGAGCCAAGTTCTGTGGCACGGGGGCAGAAACAAGGAGCTGCACCTCTCCGAATTCCCAGCGCCTTGCCCTCGGGTCGCTGTTTTCAGCCCCTCGTGCCAAGGTGGATTATTCCAACCGCGGGGAACCACAGGAACATCCAGCGGCAAAGGGGCAGCCCCAAGCCCAGCCCAGCCCTGCCGGACCCTGGGGGGGATTCCGCGCTCGGGCCGGGGCGCCCCCCAAGCCCAGGCTGGGGCACGTGGCGGGTGCCGCGCTCGGCAGCCACACTGCGGGGGATGCAGCCCCGGCTCCGGGGACGGGGATCCCGCCGCCCCCGCACCGGGATGCCCGGGCGGCGCTGCCCCTGCCGGGAAGGGCCCC
>VXBX01002338.1:49966-63739 GCA_013400415.1 Scytalopus superciliaris | reverse complement strand
TCTGCTGTGGAGAGAGAGGGAGAGGTGTTAGCAGGGCTGGGGTGGGAGCGGGTGGCGGAGGCAGGATCACAGCAGCAGAGATCAATCGGAGCAGGACTGGGCTGGCCAAGCACCCCTAACAGCACAGCAGGATCTGTCACCACTGTCAGATTGGGCAGGACACCATGGGACATACCGACATGGGGGGAAGCACGGCAGCATCTTCCTCTGCCTCCTCTACCTCAGGCTGCAGCTCCTGCCCCTTCTCCTCCTGCTGCAGACACACGGGGGGTTAGTAGGGGCGATGGGGTGGGGGGTGTTAGTTGTGGGGGCCCAGCTCTCCCATCCTCCTGCCAGCCAGGACAGTGATGTGGCATCTCCTGCACCCTTCCCTCGTCAGGGAGAGCTGCTCACCATCAATGGCGCTGCCTTCACTGACTCCATCTCTCCCAGGTCACCAGATCGGTCCAGTGTCCTGCTGTGGTCCCTCTCGTTGAGTGTGGAATAGTTGTCTGCAGCAGGAGAGGGGACAGTCAGCTGTGTGACCTCCATGGGGGGCTGCCCCATCCCCACACGAGATGTGAGATTTGCCCCCCCTCCCCCACACCGAGGGGGTGAGAGGCCCCCATTCCAGTCCCTCTCCTACCTGGTCCCATGTTGCTCATCTGGATCTCCTCCCGGGAGGACTTCTTGTCTACAAGCACAGGAGAGCAGGTCAGGGACAGTTCTTGAGCCATGGAGGAACTGCCACCTGCCCCAGCTGGGGGAGCCCAGGGCCAGCTGCAGCCACAGCTGTGTGACCAGAACATGCTACAGGGCCTACCAGTGACAGCCCCAAGACACCACCTAAAGCCCAAACTACGGCCCTGATAGCCAGCTAAGGCCCAAACTGATGGTGATGGCCTGGTGTGAGCAGCTGTGGCTGCCAGGGAATCCTGGACTAAGGAGCAGGGAGGGGACAAAGGCCAGCTGCCCTGGGTACCCACACAGTGGAGGGATGATGGTGGGCACAGGTGCTGAAGGCAGGCACATACCTGTTTTTTGGTTCCTGTCGATGAGAGGCAAGGTGCTGTCATCAAATGAGTTGCCTCCCTGGGTCCGAGAGGCATTGCTCAGGTTCACCTATAGCAACACACAACAACCACTCACACCCTGAGCATAGATGTCCCTTCCCCACCAGGACATCCCACTCCTCCAGCACCAGGAGGGACCCAGGAGCCCTTCCACAACCCTTAAGCGAGGGGCTGAAAGTAACCAGAGGGTGCTCAAGTCCCCACCACATCCCCATTAGAGCAGGGAGGGCCTGCCTGGACTGGGGCAGTGCCCAGCCCTCTAGGAAAATGGGTAAGTCCCTGCTTTTGGGAAAGAGACTGAGCCCAGGAGAACCCCGTTCAGACACGTTTAGGATGACAAAATTACTGCCTGCAGAGCCACACAGTGTGGAACATGGGGTGTGACACTTCAGTGTGTCCTTAGCAGAGACTTCCTACTTGCCACCAGCTGAGGAAGAGTCCAGGGGACACCTCTGCAGGTTCCCAGCCCAACCAGCAAGGTGAAGAGCTGCAAGCCAGTCCTGCCAAGCTTCAGAAACGCCCTTCTCCCTGCTGCAGGACCCTACCTACTACCCCAGCCACCACAGGGCATCCCCACACCTGGAAATCTGACTTCTTCCAGCCTTCCTTCTCGAGGGGCTTCCGCAGCTCCTTATAGCCCCAGACTGTCTGCAAGACAAGGGCAGCTGCTCGGACTTCTCTCTCTGAGCGGTTCCTGGGAAGAGGAGAAGGCGAGGATGTTTGGAAACAGGCACAGCCGGAAGGAGGCTCCTGGAGAAGCCCTTCTGCAGCCCTTGGCATTACCCTTTGAGCAGAGCCTACCCAGATTTGTTGATCAGCACCAGCTTCTCGATCCCCTGTGTTTCCCGCAGCTTCTTGGCAGCCTCGAGGTTGTCCACGATCACTTCATTGATGGTATTGAGGATGGACACCACCGTGTCCTCAGAGAGGTTTTTGGCAGGGGTCTGCTGGCCTCCAGGCAGGTTCTTCACTAGGTTGGGGATGGCGTGTTTGCCTGGGAAGGGGAAAGAGCTGAGCATGAGTGAAAAAACAACAGGACTGATGGGAAAACCACTGAGGAAGGTGACAGGCGATCCAGTTTTTTCCCCTCTCCGTGGAGCTCAGCACTCACTACACTCCAGGAGGGGAGCAGCAGACAAGAATCTGGGCTGATGCTGTGCCCACAGGCTCCCTCAGCAGGGCAGGAGGCTCCTGCCTGACCCAGCGGGTGTGGGGGGCACGGCATCCTCACCGATCAGCTCCTTGTTCCGCAGGTCCACGGCCAGGTTGCGCAGGGCTCCGGACGCCGCCTTCACCACCCGCTCGCTGTCGTGGCTCAGGAGGTCGGCGATGGCAGAGAGCCCCTTCTCCTGGCGCAGCGCCGAGCGGATGTACCGGCCGTACTGCGGGGCAGGCACGGCACCCCCGTGTCACCCAGGGGGGGCTGGGGACACGGCTGCCAGCCCTGCCACCCACCCTCACCGCGGCCACGAGGAGCCTGCTCGCCCGCCGCAGTGGCAGAGAGCCCACTCCCACCCCAAGGCCACCCCACAGGCCAGGCAAGATTTCCCAGGTGGGCTCTGCGTGCACACCAAGATAATGTAGTTCATTATCTTCGCTCCCTTCCCTTCGTTCCCTGCCCCCGGGAGGGGAGGAATGCCAAGGAGCCACAGGCAGGGAGCACAGAGCCCTTCGCAGCACAGGGGGACCCCACCCACACCTGAGCTGTGCTGCGGGGCAGCAGCTCCTGGAGCCACGCAGGAAGGGAACAGCCTGGAATGGCATCCACGGTCCCACTGCCCCTCCATGGGTGGTGGTCCCAGCTCCCCTTCCCAGGGCACAGCCCGTTCCATGGGCGCTCACCGTCCAGCTGCCAGCACACAGGTTCTGGATGGCGCCTGCCGAGGCCTCCAGGATGGCTGGAGTCTTGCTCTCCTTCAGAAGGGAGATGTATATCCGCACCACTTCTGGCTGGAAGAGGAGCTCATAGCCTGCCAGGAGCACAAGGATAAGAAGTGCTTACCTAAGTGATGCACTACTGTCTGACTCATCCAAAGGAGCACTGCTGGGCTGTCAAGGCTGGAAGCTTCTACCCAGGCTCCTTGGCACAGAGGGAACCACAGGCTGCCCCAGGGAACCAGCTCTGGAATTAGGGATGCCACGAATGCCACCCACAGCACCCAACACACCACTGCAGCTCCAGAGGGATGTGGGCTGATCTTGGGAAACACCCCAAGCTGTGGCCACCAACACCCTCACTCTCAGGGGCTGAGGGCCCAGACCCCCAGCATGCAGGCAAGGGTGAGGCCATCAAGCCTGACTTTTCCATTGCAACGTGCCCTAAAGTGACTTGTAAAGCAGCACCAAGGCTGCAGTTTGCAGGTGCAAGGCTGGGTTTGCCATCTTGTCCTCAGCTGCCATGAGGGATGGCCCCAAAGTCGGAGCAGGTGCCTTCTCAGGCTTCCACCAGAGATGGGAACTGACTCTTCCCACAGCCCAGGTCAGCCCAAGGAGCCACCACCACCATGTATTTTTGCTGCTCACAAGGCCAGGCCTGCCCTAAGTTTCCTTCAGTTCCTCTGGCTTGACTCTTTGTACCCCTGGGAGCACCTCCTGGGAACCCACAGGGTGCTTTGGGGCAGGAGGGGATGGACTCCAGCCCTGGGCCAGTGCTCACTACTTGGTCTGTGATTCACAGGCAGCAAGATGCTTGTCCCCAGAGGCTTCTTAGAATGACTCTTAGTCACACTCATGCTGGAGCAGACTTAAAGACAGATTTTTTGCTTTAAATCCTGCCTGTTCTTCATGCTTGGGAGAGAAGAGTAGGCAAGAAGGCAACTGTGCTGGAAGTCTGAGACCAGCAGAGAGGGCTGTGTCACCGTGCTGTCTCTCAGCCCCTGGGGTAATAGTTCCCTCTGCAGCCTGTCCTGAGGCAGTGCTGACCTCCTCCACGTACAAGCATCCTCCCAGCTGCTGGCACAGCTCATGTTTTAACAGGCCCTTGGGGAGCCAGGAGCATTCCTGCTCCAAACCCAACCTCTGCCCATTGGAGAGGCTCACTTCCACAGGATACAGCTCTCCTCCTTGCTCTCCCAGGCTGCTGGGGGAAAAGCTGCCCTGACACCCAAGCCCAACCATCCAAGGAACGTACCTTTGGCTGGAGTTGTTCTTTTGGGAAAATCCACTGTGTCGGCACCAGGGTCTTCTGGGAGCTTTTTACCTTCAAAGGGCAAGTGGAGAGGTGTGAGACTCCTCCTTCTCCCCACCTGCCTCAGCCCAACAGCTCTTTGCCACTTGCAGGAACAAGCCCAGGGGCAGAAGCCAAGTGACCAGCGTGTCCCAGGAGGGGATACTGGGGGCATCAGCCACGCTGCAGGCAGAATGTGCCCAGCAGGGGGTGGGGAGGGACAAAGAGAGCTGGAGAAAGCACCCAATCAAACCATGGAAAAAAAGTAAAACCAAGAGTGCACTCACCTCTGGAAAACCACTCGTCTATTGGTGAGGCGGAGAGAAGGACAGGAGAAAGGAGAGGCAGGAGGAGAGAGGTGCCAACAGCATCATGGGGCAGATCATTTGGCAAGAAAGCAAGGGGAAGGGGAAGGGGCAACACGGGAGAAAAGGGAAGGTGCAGAGTTAGTGGACACGTACCCATCACCATCCCACCACCACAGACACCCAAGCACAGCTCGTGTCAAACGCTTTGGGCAAGCTAAGCAGCAGCTCCCAGAGCCAGGGACCACTGCACCTCCGGGGCAAGCTGCAGCTCAGGCTTTACATGGGATGCCCAAGTAAGAGCACAGAGACCCCAGACCACCCTCCAGACGTGCTGGCCTGTCCCCTCCCTCCCGCCTGCTGCTGGCCCACAAACCTTTGCCCTTCTTGGCACCGAAGCAGCTCGCGGCGTGGGGCCCGGCGTTGTTGGCAGGGGCCAGGGGAGTCTCCTGGTAGCGCTCAGCGTGGGGGATCTCCCGGTGGACTTGGTAGGACAAGTTCCTCAGCAGGCACACACAGTTCTCCACCAGCTGGGGAGAGAACCAGAGCATCTGATGGGGAGCAGCACCCCAAGACTCCAAGGGAGGGCCCAGCCTGGTGTGTCTGAGCTGGGACTGGGAGGATGTGCAGCACACCCCACCCCCCAAAGCCAGCATGACCAGTGCTGTGGGTCAAAAACCTCTCTGCCATAAGCATGAGGGGGCCAAGGAAATGCTCAAGGAAGGTTCAAGCCAACACCTCATCCTGGCAGATCAGGGAGTCCTGAGCCAAGGGGACAGCAGAGTGGGGATGAGTGACACAACCAGACCCCCTGCTGGTCTGGGGGGCCAACATTCCTACCCCAGGCTGCAGGTTGAGTGCCACACTTGTCCAACAATGCCAGGCACACCCCACCCAGGCCCTCCCTTCCCTGGCACCAGCCCTGCTGTGGTACCTTGCTGTCTGAGTCCTTCTGGCCGATCTCAGACTGCACGATGTAGATCAGGGCATCCACCAACCCATCACATTCCCGCAGCTTCCGACGGGCCTCGCTCCGCTCTGAGCTCACGTTCCTGGCAGGCAGGAGAGAACCATCATGGGGAGGGCAGCCGAGGGCAGGCAAAGGGCAGCCCACACCCCGCAGAGCTCAAGAGAGGAAACAGCTCTTGTAGCTCCCCTCTCACTGAGGGAAACTCCTCCAAAATCAAGGTCTGCATCACTGCATCGCCTTAGGAGAGCAGCCACTCCACAGAGCTCTGGCTCAGGAGCAGCCAGGAAGGAGCTCTGCAGCCCAAAGCCAGGCCAGTGCTCTGCCATACCTAAGGCAGCCAGCGGTGTTGGTGAGCACCGACTCCCACTCGATGTGGCGGGGTTTGGAGTCCTCATTGGGCTCCCGCTCCCAGCCCGAGCGGGGAATGACCACCTCGTCAGTCAGGGCGTGCAGGGCGTGATCCACGATGGCCATCTTGATGGAGTCGTGAGAGGACAGGTTCCACAGCGTCCCTGCAACGCCACAACACCAGGGTGAGCGCTCAGACCCCAACCACAGACCCCTCCTGCCCCGGGACCAGCCCGTCCTCCCCTGCCCGGAGCCATATCACCTGTGATGACCTCCGTGAGGTCCATGTCGTGGGCCTTGCGCAGCAGGCGCACCAGCGCGGGCACCCCGTCGCAGTTCTTGATGGCAATCTTGTTGTCCTGGTCCTTGCCGAAGGAGATGTTCTTGAGGGCCCCGCAGGCGCCGTAGTGCACCTCCTTCTTGGGGTGGTCCAGCAGCCCCACGAGCACGGGGATGCCCTTGAGCCGGCGCACCTCCGTCTTCACCTTGTCGTTGCGGTAGCACAGGTGCTGCAGGTAGGCGGCCGCGTTGGACTTGACGGCGTCCAGGCGGAAGCTCAGCATGGCTATGACCTCCGGCAGCTCCGGCTGGCGCCAGTTCCCCGGGGCAGGGCCCCCCTTCCGCAGGCTGTCCAGGCTGGCCAGGCTGCCCCGCTCGTGCTGAGCCAGCGGCGCCCAGTAGTACCGGTCCGGGGCCACGTCGTCCACCAGCATGTCTTCGTAGCTCCTAGGGGAGAGGGCAGCAGGCATCAGCACACGCCCAGACTTTGCTGGAGGAGGTCCTTGTAAGCTCCCTGCTTATCCCCCTGGCAGCCCTGAAGGATTTGCTCCTGCATCTACTCATGCCGATCCTCTGGAATTAGACCTGCTCCTCAAAATAAGTTCTGTCCCTCCAGACCGTAATTCCTTCTTGTTTCATTATCTAAGCTGTCGAGTTCTTACGTTTTCCCTTTCACATTTTCAGCCTACCTCGCAGATTTCATTTTTATATGTAGGTCCTACATCAATCACTTTTACATCAGCTGGTGGGTTCACTTCTCTTCCCCACCGTGTTTTCTACCTTATTTCCTACAGTCGGGGGCAGAAGGAATTGTTTGCAGGCAGATCTTCAGCTGCCTGAAGACTGAAGGAAGACGAAATTTCCAAAGCCTTTTCATTACCTTTTCCTCCAACCCACCCTCCATCCCCTCCAATCCACGAGAAGAAACGAAGCTGGATCCTGGTCTCTGACCCCTGAGGAGGCAGGAGCCAGCCCTGTAGGCAAAGGGTGCTACTGGCCCAGGGACAGGCAAGAGACACCTGGGCTCCAGGGATCAACCTCGTGGCTCCTGGCACAGGCCCAGGGAAGAGCTGTGGTCCCACACCCTCCTCCTGGCCAGGAGCAGCTCACTCTCAGACTGGCAGCATTGGGAATGAGCACCAAAAAGCACACGGAAGCTCAAAGTGCAACTACTGCCCCACGTGCCAAAGTGGCATTGAACACCCCCAGAACAGACACCTCACAGAATCCCAGATTCCCCCCCTATTTCTGCACTCACTGGCACTATAATCCTTGCCCTGCCCAGGCAGAGGAATCCAGTGATTTCCAACAGAGGGGGATGGGAGGGGACGACTCTTACCCAGGCTGTGCCAAGGCAGTGAGGACATTCCAACAACACCCAAGCAGAGGTTTCCACCCTCCACCTCACACCTGCCCCAGGGGCTGCCCAACCACCTCTCAAGCTCCTGGATCAGGCACAGGCAGGGAAAGGTCTGTCAAGGATGGTGGGCAGGTCCTGCTTCCATCACCGCTTTCCTACCTACAAGCCTGTGGTGCAGGACTTGCCAAAGCCACCAGACAGAGCCACGTGCCAGTGCTGCCAGCACGCCACTGACACTTGCCAACACAGCCAGCAGCCGTGCCAAGACTCGCTCCCCTAATGGGAGCTCCTGTCCCGCTGCAAGGGTCTCAGTGCAGGATCCCACCCTGCCCCTGCAGGCAAGATGGGGCACACCCCTTCCCTCCTGCCCAGCAGAGAGGGAGCCCTGGGAAGAGCCCCGGAGCAGGGACTGGTGCTCTCTGTGGCCGATGGCAGCCAGCACACGCAGCATCCCCCGGCTCGGGGCGCTCCTTCGGCTCCCACGTGCCTGGCAAGCTGCCTTCCCAAAGGAAGTCATTAACAGCCAGGCCCCTGCTCAAGACAAACATCTCCGAGGCAGGGGGAACGCTGCTCTCCCTGTTCCCATTCCTGCGAGCCGGGCAGCAAGCGTGGATGGTAACTGAGAAGGTGGGGGACAAGCCAAGCTCAACAGCGCCTGGATTCCACAGATTGCTGTGATCTTAATCGCTCTGCCCAGGGAGGGAGAGCCAGCTCAGGGGCCCACCAACCCATCCTTCACAACCTGCACTGCCCCTGCACAACAAGCTGACATCTCCAACAGGGCTGTCGTTGGGAGTGGGACCTTCTCTCCCTGTGTGACCCACATCCTCCAGCCTCCCACCTGGCTGCAGCTTCTGCACTTGGCTCCTGTAACTCCCCTCCTCCAGGACTTGGAGGGGCAGGAGCGCAGACACCTTCCAGCCCAGCAGAGAAGGCTTGGAGTCTCAAAGGCCATCCAGGGAGGGCTCAAGTCCCCAGTGCTGGCCCAGGGCAGGTTCACAAGCCAGAGCCTCTGTCTGACGAAGCAGCCAGGGGGTTGGACACGCCTGTGCAACACACTCTGCCCAAGATGCTCACTGAGGGGCGAGATGTGATGCCCACGTGCTCAAAACTGCCAAAGCTGGCCTCTTCCAGGCTGCCTGTGCAGGGAAAGGCCTGGAGCAGCCCTGCCTGCCCTCCTCCAGCCGGCACAAACTGCACAAGGCGAGGCGGCCGCCGGGGAAATCCATCTGGGTGAGCAACTGCCCCGACTGGTTCAGCACAGCCCAGCAGCACTTGTGCTGGCACCAGCCACAAGGACAGACAAAGCTGCTCCTTCAGTCCCTCCAGCAGCCAGGAGCTACCCTAGATTTACAGCACATGCCTGGATTGAGCAGATCTCTGCAGGGGATGGCAAGAGTGTCCTCTCCCTCAAAAGTTGCCTCTAGTTTATGTCCCAGGAGCTCAGACAGCCTGTGCTGAGCCCTATCTGCCTGCCTGGGCCCACCCTGGGGCACTCAGGAGGTGCACATCCATCCCAGCTTGCTGAGACTGTCCCTTCCCTATCTGCAGGACCCTCACTCCACTCCTACCTCACAGGGCCCTTGGAGCCATCCCCCAGCACCTGCCCAAACCCTGCCTGACAGCCTGACCAGGAGCAGAGCAGGGAGCAGTGCTTCCACAGGAGACAGCTGGCACAGGAGTCATGGCCTCAGGCAGGTAACATCCTGGGTGCTGGGCAGGGCAGGAAGGACCACCAGGACCTTGATCCAGCCCCCAAGGGCAGCACAGCCCGGCAGGGCAGGTGCTGTGCAGCCAGGCTGGAGGAGCAGCCATGGCCACAGACACATGAGGGGGAGTAGCTGCTGCTGCTGCTGCCAAACAGGTTGAGCAGCTTCTCCTGCCCTGCCCTGCCCTGCAGCAGGGTCGGGCTGTGCAGGAACCAGGAACACTCCTGGGGCACCAAGGGGCTGAGACCTGCTCACCCCAGCCTGGGCTCAGCTCCCCTCCCCGGGGCTGCTCCTGGCTCAAGGAGAACAGGATCACAGGGCTGCTGCAACCTGCACAGCCACCCATCCCACTGGGATACACTGGGCTGGAGCACAGACAGACCAGCCAGGTGGCACGGAGGGAACAGCCTGGAGCTACATCCAGCTGCCCAGTGGAACTCCCCGCTGCAGGACGACCAGGCTCAATTAGCACCCGGGTTTAACCACCAATTAAGCAGACAATTAGAAACTAGAAAGGGATGCAAGCTTTCTCCTGCAGGAGCTGCCTGCCACTCAGCTCACAGTGCTGTGTCCACCATCCTCCTTCCTCCATGGAGGGTGGACTTTAAGGCACCCCACAGCACTCCCCCCACTCCGGAGCTCTCCTGCCACGTACCTGAGCCGCCGCCGAGCATCCGAGGGGGTGCCTGCCCTCCTGGCCGTGCCGTAGTCAGACATGAGCCCGTAGTCCACGTCCTCAAAGCCCACGCTGCGCTGGTCGTCCTCCAAACCATACGGCTCGGGGTGGAAGTGGTTGAGGTCCATGTTGCTGCCCCCAACACGCACTTGGGGCTGGGGGCCGTAGATGTCCTGGCGGCTGGGGGCCCGGTAGGTGTCCATGGAGGGGCGGTAGCGCTCGTCGATGCGGGTGACACGGGACAGGCTGCCGTAGCTGTGGTCGCTGCCGGGGTAGCCGTCCTCGTAGGGGCGGCTGTAGCCGTCGGGGTAGTGGTAGTTGCGAGGGAGGGTGGCTGTGCCCGCCTGGCCCAGGTAGCCACCAGGGCCCCCGTTGCTGTTCTTGCGGAAATTCCTGTCCATGGTCTGGACGTAGTTGCTGGTGACGGGGGAGGTTTCCAAAGGGAGCCCATCGGGCCCCACAGGCACCTGCTGCACTGTCCGGGTGGTCACGGTCTTCACCACTTTCTTCACCTGGAGGGGGGGGTGACACACTCCCATCAGGAAACCCACCACGCCCCTGGCGTCCCCAGATTCCCCTGCCAGCCCAGCACTTTACTCCGGGCACATTTCACATCCTGTTCCAGCTGGTGGCACAGCAGACTGGCAGGTATCACCCAGAGTCCCCAACCATGCCCTGTCCCTCCATGCTCTCCCCAGGCCTGTACCGTGGTCTCAGTACGCCGGGTTGTCCCATCATCTGATGTCTCCACAGACACGACTGACATGGCCCCTTCTGGGTCCTCTTCCATGGTGTACGTCTCCTCCACGATCTGGCCTGGGTCCTGCATCCTGGGGATTGTGCTGTACAAGAGGTGGCTGTGGTCCTGAGGGGAGAAAGCAAAAGGCAGTGAGGGCCCATCACCAACCTGGACCCCCCTGGAGTCTGCTGGATGAGAGAACTTTCTCCTCACAGGGAGCTGCAATATCCTCTTGGAAGGAGGTACCAGCAACCCCACACCCAAAGCCCCTTCAAGCCAGGGTGGCCACACCAGAACATAGATTGCCCTCTCCCAGGTGGAAGGGGGACACTGGAACGCTGTTCTGCACTCTTCCCCAGCAAGCAGGCTGCCCACAGCCAGAGGGTTGAACTCCCCTTACCTGTGGCCCGTTGAGCTTCAGATCTGAGTATTTCTGCCTTTCCAGGTCAGCATCGCCCAGGAAACGTCCGTTCTGAAACACAGCAGGGCAGCAGGCCTGTTACCAGACTGATCTCCCACATATCCAATCCCTGTTTCCCTTCTGGGCCCATCTCCTGCACCTGACAGACACACCCACCACACACCCCATGTGAATTCCCAGGAGAGGAACACACTCCTCGGGGGTCTGTGCCACGTGCAAGCGAACCACTCCCATGCCAACCTGGACAAGAGTCAGAGGACATGCCATTCAGTCCCCTACAGACATCCCAGCTCTCCCTCGGTGCCCACACACTCCTGATGGAATGGCCACGACTCTTCCCTGCTCCCCCAGCAGGGCCCTGGAGACCTTCCAACACGTTCTGATGCAGGAGCCACCAGTGACATCCCAGAGGTGTCCCTGGGGCCAGAGGGAATCCTGGGGGTGCCCAGCGGGCGATCACAGGGTGCTGCTGTTTGACACTTGCACTCCTCTCTCCTCTGTCCACCCTGCCCTGCCCCACACGGCTCTCCTGGCACCACCACCTTCCAAAGCCAGAAAGACACCTGCCTTCCACACAACACCACACACCAGCCCTACAAGCACCCTTCTCCAAGACTGAGCCTGAGACAGTGAGAACAGGAGAGACCTCAAGCCAAGGCAGATGAAAAAACACATTTCCAACCCTGTAGAGAAGATCTCTCCCAGCTGTGTGGGGACAGACCAAGACTCGGGGGACTTGCCCATTCTCACACAGAGGGAGACACACACACTCCCCCACAGCAAACCCCAGCCTCTGCATTTGGGCTGCCCTCCAAGGAGCCAGGCGGGATGGGGAGCAGAAATGCCCTGGAACTGAGCACAGCCGAACTCTGACCTTCACGAAACCAGACTGCAGCCCACCTGGCAGCAACACCCTCCATGCTGGCACCTCCTCTCCAGAAGGCTCTGGCTGCCGAGGGAGGTCTGCACACCCCCACATGGGCTCCGGCACACCAGCGTCACAAGACCAGCCGAGCCCTCCCGTATCCAAGGAGGGCCAAAAGGAGGAAGCTGCCCCTTCCGAGGCAGGGTGGACACACGGCCGGGGGCTCCAGGAGCCCCTGCACCCACCTCTGGCGAGGGGGTGTTTTACCTGGTGCCGCCGGGTGAGCGTGCCGTTGGCCAAGCCCGGGCCGGCGTCCTGTGGGGAGACCCGGACTCGCTCCAGCTGGGCTGAGACATGGCGCCGTTCCTCCTCCAGGGCCCGGGTCAGCTTCTCGAACTGTGCCTCCTGCTCCTTGACAGAGGCAAGGATGCTGGCGGTCGACTCCACTTCCGAGTCGTCCATGGGTGACGGGGGCCCAGGGTGGGCAGGGCGGGGGGCACGGGGAGGCACGAGCGGAGGCGGCTTGGTGTGTCAAGGTGAGGGGAGGAAAAGTGACCCAGAAGGGCAGGAGCCCCTCTCTCCACTGCACGTGATTTGGGGGAGGAAAGGAGGAGAGAGAAGAGCGGTCAGAAGGAGACTGATTTCGTTAAAGACAGGTTCTCAGAACAAGGGAAAAAAAAATAAATATAAAAATCTTATGGCATTAACACCCACTCCCACCCATCACCAGAGAGCTGGCAAGAGGGTGCTGGAGCAGCACGGCCCCAGATGCAAATTGCATCCATGACTCAAATGCAAACTGTCCCAGCATTTAAGCTTGGAAAAGTGGCACTGTGGGGACAGGTCACCCCAGCACACCAAACAGCTGGGGCTGGGCTGGGTTCAGAAGAGATGCTGTGGGCTGAGGGGTTCCCTCTTCCCACAGGGTACCCTTTGGGAAAGCCTCACAGGCAAAGGGACAGCTGCAGGCACAGTGCAGGAGGGGAGGGCATATCCCGAGGGCAGGGTGGGGGACATTGTCAAAGAATGAGAAGTGACCCACATTCCACTGCTTCCTCCAGGGAAGGGCAGAGGGAGAGGGCTGTGTCACTTATCTGGTCCCTCCTCTCCAGAATGATAAGAGATCAGGGCACAGCCCTGGTTCCACAGCTGCTTCCTACCCAGGAAAGGGGATGAAACGGGATGGAACCCCCTAAAGGGGACCCCATGAGCTGCTGTGACAGCTGCCAAAACTCACCACCCTCCAGGCTGCAACCCCCCGGGGGGTTCTCAGCCCACAGATGTAGGGACAGGCACTGGCCTGGACCACTCCAACACCCCCTCCCAAAGGAGAACAGCAAGCGAGTCATAATCAACATTTCAGCAGAGAAAGGCAATAATTCTTCCATACAGACCTGTCAGAGGAGGAAGTTCAGGTTTGATTGGCAAAGGCACGGGACAGCCAGGTCTAGACGCAGAGAGTCATGGGAGAAACAGCCCAGCCACCACAGTGAGGAAGCAGGAGGGAAGAGAGCTGCAGGGACAGCGGGAGCAGGTCAAAAATCACACGTGGGAACCCCAAACAGCAGGCAGGGTGGGCACAGAACCGGGAGGGGGGGGTGCCTCCCTCCCACCCCCTCCCCTCTGAGGACGGGGCAGTGTCTGGAATGGCCGGTGGGGTGGCAAACACGGCACTGCTCCCACAGCTCCATGGAGACCCCAGCACTGCCAGCTGCTCCCACCGATGGGAGGAGTGGCCAGGGATCAGCCCTCAGCCCTCCCTGCACAGCCCAGCCGAGTCCCTGCAAGCCCGAGAGGTTTTCCCAAACCTGTGCAAGTCATGGCAGGCGTGTGGGGACTCGCTCCAGCCGGCACAGAGGCTGCTTTCCCACGGTCTCCAGCAT
>VXBX01002338.1:2214-15366 GCA_013400415.1 Scytalopus superciliaris | reverse complement strand
GGGTGGGTCAGAAGGGGCCGAGGCCTCAGCCCCCTCTGGGCAGGCAGGGAGTGGACAGTGGCATGGGGGGGTCTTGCTGCCTCCCGGGCCATTGGACAGACTGTGCCATCAGGACCTGGAAGTGCCAAGGAGGGGGAACCTCTGAAGGGTGCTGAGCAGGGAACGATGGGACCAGGAAGGGCAAAGCCTCATGTGGGCACTGCCACATGGGAGGGACACAGTTTCCGTCTTGTGGGGACACAGAACAAGACAACAGGGAAGGGGACAGGGGACGTGACCAGGCTCACTCGGTTCTCTACTCACGGATGCAGGCTTGCACCCCTGGGCTCCATGGAGGGCCCCAGCGCAGGCAGCGCTGGTCCCCACCTTCCTCACCTTCGTCCTCTTCAGCTCTGTCTGGATACCGTTGTCCATGATCTTGACAGTGATCTGACCGTCTGACACCTCAGGCCGCAGGAATGGGGGTCTCACCAGCACTGTCTGCTCGGCCTTTGGGCGCCCCAGGTACCTGGGGAGGGGTGGGAGGGAGGTCACGGTCTGGAGCCCAGCATAGGGTGGTTTTCCTGGGGGTGCCGGGCTGGGGCTGATGGGGACAGGGGGGCACCTGCACTGCCCGGGCTCACCTGGGGGCCGGGGAGCTGCAGAGGACCCGGCTGACATTCTTGCAGCAACCGTTGGTGAAGGGGTTGACACCCCCACGGAACTTGCCCGTTACCTGTGGGGTAAAGGGGTGTCACAGCATTGGGGCAGGCGGGGACTGCGGGGGGCTTAGTCCAGCCAGCCACACCAGGGTTTGCCCAGCAGCCTCAGAACCATCTCCAAGGACAGAGATACTCTGAGATCCTCCCCCTTTTCCTGGTCCCTTGTTTCAGTGTCCAACCACCCTTGAGGAGGAAACACCTCCCCAGTTTCACCTGCTGCCCACCAGAAGCGCCTGCCTGGCTCCATCCTCTGACAGCACCCCCAACCCCAGGCTGCCCTCAGACACCCTGTGCCCTGCTCCACCAGTTCAATCCAGCCTGTCCACATCCACCCTGTCCCGGGAAGTCCCAAAATGTACCCGTAGGTCGCCTGGCCGGGGCCAGCAGCCCCCCCACACCCCCACAGCCATACCTGTTCGTTGGTAGTGCGGCCCCTGGCCACGAGCACCACATGGAACCCCGTCAGGCCAGCAACGGGAATGAAGAACAGCCCGGCCACGCACATCACCACCATCCTGACACAGCCAGCTAAGGAGGANGGGGGGAGGTGGGGCACAGTGAGGGGGTGCTGCCGGGGCTCCCCACCCTGCCATGGGGTGGTGGAGGCCCCGGGAGCACCCTGCTCACCTCCACGCAGTTGTCGCAGACGCTGCAGTGGGAGCAGCGGGGCGGGCGGTAGAAGCGGCAGGTCGCGCACCACTTCATGCGCACCTGGATGCCCTTGATCTCCACCGTCTTGTAGAGCGGGGCACGGAAATCGTCCTCCTTGTCCTCGTCCTCCTCGGCTGACAGGGACACCACGGCCACGCGTCAGGGGCCAGCCAGCCCCTGCCCGCCTGAGCCAGAGGCAGCTGGCATCGCCCTCCCAGCACCCGGCACAGGGACAGCCAGGGACCCCCAAACACAGCCTGTGCGCTCTCCCCAGCCCTGTCCTAGGACCCTGGCACCACCCGAGCTCCAGGGTGCTGAACCCAGAGCTGCCTGTCCCTGTGGCGTGTGTCACCACCTGATCCCACCAGGCAGGGTGAGGAGGGCTACCCGCCAGCCTTTTGGGACCCAGAAATCCCCTCTGCCTCAGAGGAAGGGTGCAGTGAGGCAGCTCTGCATGAGATGCTTCCTGGTTGGAGCCAGACTCACCTCGTGGGAATATGCCTGGGTCCATGAAGGTGGCCATGCTGAAGTTGGCCAGCACAAAGAGGAAGACAACAGCATTGTAGGCGGGAATGATGGGGGAGACGTAGAGACTGAGCCCCGGGCACCTGCAGGCACAGCACCAGTGAGACCCTCAGCGTCCCCCACTGTCCCTACAGCTCCACCCAGTGCCCCCCACAGCCAAACTGGAGCTGTGCCTGGGCCTCCTCCACAGCCCAGCTGGATCCCAGCCCAGGGAGCACCCAGAGAACGTGGTGGAATGTGCTCCAGGCATCCATCAGGGAGTGAAACCCCAGCTTGCCCCTTGTGCCCACAGTCCTGTCAGATCCTGTTGGCACAGCAGCCGTGGAGGGAACAGGGAGTGCCAGGCCCATGGTGTGGTGGGGCATCCAGGGGGGACCCACCAGAAAACCCCCACATGTTGCCTGCCCCACACCCCACCAGCTGCACAGAGGGGACCCTGTAAGGGGAACATGAAACCAGCACCATCTCCAGTCCCTCCAGAGCTGCTCATGCTCCTCACATTCCAGAGATAGCTCTGGGGGGACACGAGGACCCCAACCAGCACCCAGCTCCCCCAGCGAGGGAATCACCCTGCTGCCTCCTGCCCCAGCAAGGCAGCACGCTCAGGACAGCGGGCTTCCCCCTCGGAGGCGCCAGCATAATTCCCTAATCTGCTTTGCTGCTGGGATTTAATCCCAC
This sequence comes from Scytalopus superciliaris, assembly GCA_013400415.1. Classification (NCBI taxonomy): domain Eukaryota; kingdom Metazoa; phylum Chordata; class Aves; order Passeriformes; family Rhinocryptidae; genus Scytalopus; species Scytalopus superciliaris. The sequence goes on along the minus strand of VXBX01002338.1, from coordinate 12,811 downwards.
AAATCTAGGGCAGCATCTGTCCCTCTCTTCCCCCCGCCGCGCTAAGTGCCGATGGATTTGGGTGGCCAGAGCAGCGCGGGGCTGGGCGGGCAGGGCGACATATGGTGCCAGCACCGTAATCCCCCCGCAGGTTGGGGTCAGGGGGCAGGCACTGGGCCCAGCCCCTCCTCCACCGCCGCCCGCGGGGATGGGACCCATAGCTGGCCAGGCAGCCCCTGTCCTTGTCACAGCAGCCCTGGGTGCCGTGGCATGGCTCCAGCTGGGAACGAGCCCTTGGTGCAGGGCTCTGCCCCCAGTGCAAGGCTGGCAGGGCCCTGAGGAGGGCAGGGGAGCAACCCAGGGGCTGTGCTGGGCGGTGGCTGCCCCAGGCTGGGCAGGAGATGTGGTGTGGCACGGAGGAGTGGGCACACCTGCCTGCACACACTGGCCTGGCACACACCTGGTAAGGCAGAAGGCGGGGCGGGCAGAGCGCTCCCAGCACTGGGCACGGCTCCGTGCCCCAGGGAGGGTGGGAATCATCAGTGGGACCTGCTCTCACAAGCCAAGGCCAAGGCTGTCCCCATCCAGGTGCAGCAACGAGGGCAGGAGGAGAGTGGGAAGGCAGACCCTTGGCTTCAGGAGAGGGCTGAGAGCAGTGCAGCGGGGCAAAGCCCTGCTCTGCCACCCAGCACACTCCTCCTCATCATCTTCCTCTCTGGCAACTCCAAACCCCACGCACAGGACCAGGCAGCTCCTGCAAACCACCTTCCACAGAGCCTCTTCCCCCTGGGTTCCTCAGGAGCTGCCCTCCCGGGCACCCTGGGTGCTGCCTCCCCACTCCGTATCAGGATGGCATCTCCTGGCGTGTCACCCCGAGCTCTGCTCCGGGCTGGGGAGCAGCTTCTCGCCCAGCACCGGCCCTGCCGGCCCTGCTGCCTCCTCTGGAACCTGGCCAGGAGGGTTCTCTGCAGCTGGGACAGGCTGGAGAGGAGGAGCCCTCTGTGATCGGTGCCCCAAAACCCTCGGAGAGCGTGCTGGAGGCACAGGACCTACGTGACAGTGCCAGGCCACAACCCAAGCAAGGGAAGAATCACAAAATAGTGGAATCACAGAATTGTTCAGGTTGGAAAAGCCCTCCAAGATCACTGAGTCCAACTGTTTCCCCAGCACTGCCAAGGCCACCACTGAACCACGTTCCCAAGTGCCACATCCATACGTTTTCTGAGTGCCACCAGCGGGCTGGTGACTCCACTGCTGCCCTGAACAGCCTGTTCCAGTGCAGCCCTCTCCATGAGGAAATTTTCTCTAATATCCAACCTGAAACTCCCCATGTGCAACCTGAAGCCATTTCCTCTTGTCCCATTGCTTGTTCCTTGAGAGAAGAGACTGACCCCAACCTGTCTCCAATCTCCTGTCAGGGGGTTGTAGAGAGTGAAAAGAACACCCCAGAGCCAAGGACCCCACATCCCTGAGCTGAGCTCCCCAGTTCTGCTCTCTGCTGGAGGGAGGGAGAGGGGCAGGAGGCTCAGAGGAGCCCTTAAAGTCAGAAATGCCCTTCCAGAAACCCTGTGGAAGGAGCTCCTCTCTCCAGGAAGGGAAATCCCAGCCCAAACCTTTCCTTGAAAGGGATGGAGGGGAGCCAGGAAGGCGCAGGACTGAGTAGCCATCCTGCACAGGGAACAGCCAACAGCCAGGCCAAACCAAGCACACGGCTTGGATCCTTGAGAGATGGAACCTGGAGAGGCAGGAAAAGATCCAGATGCCTTGGAAAGCTCTGGGGCAGGTAGAGAGGGAAGAACTGGCCTGCCAGGGGGAAGGGAACACCTCTGACATTGCGTCACACTGGCTGGGCAGCCAGCCCCTTCCTGGAGGGACAAACCGAGCTCCCAGGGCAGGACAGCAGCCAGAAGGGCCCTGGGCTCAGACAGACTGACAAGACCCTGCCAGGTGGGATTCACGGGCCAGGACAAGCAGAACACTCTCCCCAGGCACCACCAGGATGGCCGTGAGTGGAGCATTCCTGATCGTGAGCACAACTCCAGGGCCTCCTCCCCCAACAGCCCACTGCACTCCCAGCTATCCCACACCCACAGATTCCCACGGGAGATGGGAATCCCCACAGAGCCAGACCACTGGTGCTGATGGCCCCAAAGCCAGGGAGTCACCTGCTGAGACCAATCCCATCCACAGGATACAGCGGGGTCCTCCCCAGGGAGCAAAGGTGCTGCCCATCCCTGAGGGAACCTCATTATCATCAGGAGCAGGAGGCGTTCCTGCCTTTTGCTCTCCGGGACAGAGAGCGTGGGGCTGCAGGCCCTGCCTTGACCCCGGGGAGAGCAGGCGCCAGCTCCTCAGGGCAGGAGGAGCAGGAGCAGAGGGAGGAGGAGGAAGAGGAGGAAAGGGAGGGGGGAGGCTCCCCACCATCACAGCCACACAGGTCCCGCAGCACCCATCAGGTTCCCCCTCCAGACTGGATCGGGATGCAACACGCCCATCGCCAGAGGAGCTGTCAGGACTTGTCCCTGGCAGCACATGAGAGAACTCTGGGAGCCTCAGGCAGCCTGAGTCACACCTGGATGCAAGACAGGCTTTTTGCCACCAGTCATGCCCAGAGAAGCCCGACCCTCCCCGCTGGCTCACCCTCTCCTCCACAGCCCCTCATCCTCTGCCCTATCCCAGAGCATTTTCTCCCTCTGGCTCTCCAAGGCCTTGGCACAAACACAATCCCTGCTTGCCCTGACCCTCACACAAGTTTGGGTCTGACTGGGAGCACACACAGCACCGTTTCCCAGTGGCACTGCAGGCCCCAGGGACCACCACCTCCTGACTCTGGAGGGGACAGGGAGCCTGAGCACCAGCTGCACCTGGAGCTGGGACTGCCCAGCAGGGAGATGCAGGAACAGACAAATGGACCCAATGATGGAGTTCCGTCCTAAATCAGCACTTGCCTGAGACTCCAGCAAGCCTGGGACCCCCACTCCACCCAGAGAAAGGCAGCAACATCCCTCTTCTTGCTGCCCCCACTCCAGCCCAGCCAGCCTCGGCTCATTTCCACAGCCATGTGCTCGGCAGCAGCTCCTCGTTAAATTAATCAATTAAAGAGAGTTCTTGGCCCAGAGATACAAATCCTGGATGGACCAAACGGTGTCCAGTGGATAAGTGACACAATTGGAGCCTTGAGAGCTGTGCCAAGCCCTGGCTGCTCCCTGCCTGGGGAAGGCCTCCCAGAGTCCCCCCTCACAGCTCCAACCGCACTTCCCAAAGGATCAGCCTCAGGGGGGATGCTGACACTGAGCAGGCCCACAGCTCCAGCTGCCCTTAGCCAGGTGGGGAAGAGTCACAGTGGCCCTTGGAACCAGGCAGGAGGCAAACCTCGAGCCCCATGTCCCTGCCATCCTGCTCCAGTGCCAGGTGGAAGCTGTCCCAAAGGAACAGCGGCGCAGCTCCCTCCTGGCTGAGCCCCGTGTGAACGCTGTGCCCAGGCTTTAATGGGATGTTCTGAAGTAGGTTAAACAACATCACTGACCTGCAATTACAGCGACCTGCCCAGGTGTTCCTGCCCTGGCCAAACCTGCTCCACGGCGCCAGCTCTGGTGCTGCCTCTCACCATGTGCTGATAAGGGGCTGCTGCTGGTGCTGTGACAGCCTGGGGCTGGGCTGGGGTTGGGGGTCCAGCTGCCTGGGGGGCCCTCCAAACCACAGCTGCAGAGCTAGCCTGTCCCCCCAGGTCACACACGGGGTGCCACGCACAGCTTGGAGGACACTGCGTGCTCCCCCTCGCTTCTCCTTCACCCCTCTGGAGTGGGAGCACAGTCAGTGACTTCTACAGGGGTCTGGCAGCCTGGAGCAGCCAAACCTCGAGCCTGGGAGCCCCGTGACTGCTCAGTGTCCCAGCAAGGGACAGCCACACGCTGCTGAGTGACACCACCAGCTGCACCTGCGCTGGACTGGGCAAAGAAAACCAGTGTCCCCTTCAGTTGCCGAGTTTCCCTGTCACTGCCTGGTGGCTGCCAGGTGCCAAAGCCACAATGGCCTTCTGGTCACCATCCCAGGGAGTGGCAGCAGCCACCACACCCGGCCCTTCGGCCTCCTGCAGCTCCAGCTGATCCCTGCAGCCCCAGCAGGAAAGCCCTAGGGAGTGGGAGAGGCTTCCTGGAGCAGAGGGTGCACCCCCTTCCCACCAGCCAGGACCCCAGACACATCCCCCCTCAGATCCCAGCCCAGAGACACCCTGCAGGATTCGGCAGTTGGTCCAGCTGCACTCCAGCATTCCTGCCTGGCACACCATTCCTGCCTGACACACCATTCCTGCCCGGCACACCATTCCTGCCCGGCACACCCTGCCTTGGCTGCAGCCACTCTCTGCCAGGCTCAGTGCTGGCACAGCAGCCTGGCCCCCTCCTGGGCACCCCGAGGTCCTTGCCCCCCCGCCGGGGCACGTCACTAAGGCACGTGTCACCAGGCAGGGAAACCCTACAGGACAGAGCAGCCCAGGGACATCCCCACGCTTCAGTCCTGCCCTCTCCAGCACCATCTCCCACCCTGGTGGACCCCCAAGGCCTTGGTGACCCACAGGCCACTTGCCTCGGGCCCTCTTCAGGGACACCGTGCCCTCGTTCCCCCAGGGCAGGGCTGACATTGGCAGCGAGTGATCAGTGCAAGGGTCAGAGTTCTCCTCCCTGAACTTTCCTTTGTGGCTCACAAATCGATTGCGAAACTCTAAAACTAACGAGGATCCTGCCCCGGCCCACCAAACCACCTCACTCTGCTCTGAGGGAGAAAGTGATCCATGTGTTTTCCACCCGCAGGTCACAAACCAGTGCCCTGCCCAGCCGATCTGGAGCTGAGTGGTGACACAGTGCTGAGCCAGGACTCCTGGCTGGGGAAAACTCACTGAAACAGGCCCTGCTGCTCCGTGGACTGCTGGGCCACTCCACCATCCGGAGGCCAATACACCCCTTCTCTCTGGGATGAAGTCCCAACTCCTCTCCCTATTTCCCCAAGTCCCCTGACCCCCCCCCAAGCCCTCCCCGTTCTGGCCGAGCCGCTGGGACTCACGTGAAGGCGAAGAAGAGGGTGGTGGCTCCCACTAGGAAGATGGCAGCAGCGGAGACCGGGACATACTTGCTGGGTTTGAATCTCTTTCCAGAGGCTGCTGGCATGTTGGAGCTGTGGTGGGGGGTCCGCCCCGCAGCATAGCCCAGGCCCCACAGGAGTCAGAGCAGGATGAGAAGGGGAGGGGGACAGAGGCCCACCCCTACCCGGCCTCCGCGCCTGCTCCCGGGGCAAGCTCTGACCTGGGTGGATAATCCGGACAAGGTTCTGGAGCTGGCGGCCCAGGAGAGGAGCCCACCCTACACACTGCCCTGCAACAGCTCGCAGGCACAGGGGAGGAGGTTTAAAACCATTAAAAATTCAGAACACAGAAGGAGATTTGGGTTTAAAACAGCCGTCGGAGCGGGAATGCCGAGAGCCCTTCCGAGCCTCGCTCCGTTAGGAAACAGGCAGCCAGGTTCCCAGGGGAGGGAATTCCCCAGGCTCGACGCTTCCCGCCCGGCCAGCACCCCGGGAAGAGCACAGGATCAGCAAACTCCTTGCAAAAAAGCCACTCCAGGAGCCTCAGGGAAGCCACTTCTCCTTTTTAATCCGCCCCTGCGGTGCCGCAGCCCCCAGCACTGCGCGGGAGGAGGGGGTGGTCTCCAAGCAATCTGCCCAGCTTCCTCACGGCTGCCGTGCCTCCTCCTCCTCCTCCTCCCCTCACTGGAGGGGTCACGGAAACACTCTCCCTGATTTCACCGGGATCCAGGGGCTGGCTGGCGGTGGCTGTTTAATTTTATTTATTTCTCTCTTGTCTGTTAAAGCCGAGGAACAGCTGGTGCAAGGTTGAGCTGTAAATCCTTTTTTTCGAGGGGGGCGGAGGGGAAGGTCTGGCAGATTGTGGGTTTTCCTACTTGCTCCTTTCTCCTGACCCCTCAAGGCCCTTCCACGGGCTCAGTATCCACTCGGCGGTTGGGAATGGGCAGGAATGGCATTAAATCTTCTCTGCAGCAACCATTTCCCAGCAGGTGAATGGGGGGATCTGGAAAGGGGGCGTTCAGGGAGCACCTTTACAACCCCAGCAGACACCCAAGGGTGGAAGTGGTGCTAAGCAGGTCTGTCTCACCCATGGCCCGGGCGGTGTGGGGGGGAAAATCTCAGTCTGTTCCAAACCGCTGCATTTTTATCTCCCCTTCCTTCAAGAAAATTCTCCTTCATTCATCCATTTGTCTTTTTTTTAAAAAAAGAAAAACTACATAAAAACCGTTAAAACTTGAGGTCTGGCACGCCACGGCTCACCTGGAAAAAAATAACAACAGAAATTACCAAGGCAAGAGAAGGGTCAGAGCCACGTGCAAACACCCAGGGAGAGGCAGGTGAGCTCCCCCGTCCCTCTCCCACCTGTGATCCCGCCAAGAAACCATCCCAAGCCCCAAAGGAGGGGAGGGACCCCACGAATTCCTTCCTGCAGCACCAGCTCAAATCCCAGTGCTGGTGAGCGCCAGCTCCCTGAGGTGCAGAGGCTGAGCAGAGGCTCCAGGACTTAACACGAGGGTGGAGACCATGGGAGGAAAAGACATTCAGGAATCTCATCCCCTTCCCTGGAGGGCAGGAGATGGGAGAGGCCCATGGAAAACACCGTTTCCCCAACTGGACATGGCTTTTGTAGCTCTGGATTCATCAGGAACTGTAGTGCCAGCACAAGGGTGAATGGATTTGAACTGTCAGAGAGCAGGCTTAGATGGGATACTGGGAGGAAATTCTTCCCTGTGAGCGTGGGCAAGCCCTGGCACAGGTTGGGCAGAGAAACAGTGGCTGCCCCATCCCTGGAAGAGCTTAACGCCAGGTTGGACAGGGCTTGGAGCAACCTGGGCTGGTGGAAGATTTCCACTAGGAAGCAGGGGGATGAAACTGGATGATCTTCAAGATCCCTCCCAACCCAAACCACCCCAGAATGCCGCAGTTCTATGAAGGACAGACATATCTCACTTAGCAGCCTCAACTGTCTGAGGGTGCCCTGGGGAATGTGCCACCTTTGGCTGATGACGAGGACTCAGAAGGGAGCACCACGGACAACAGGAAAACCAAACCACTCTGGAAACGGGAGCAGGAGCTCCCGGCCTGCCCCAAACCCCACACAGCCACGAGCCCATCACCCATCACATCCCACCAGCTCCTGCTGCTACAGCCACCACTCCTTGTCCCCCATCCTGCCCTCCCAGCGCTGCAGATCCGAGTGGGGCCTGGCACCTCACTCCCTACCACCTTCCAGCTTTCTCCTTCGGGGCGGACACGAGGAACTCTCTGCTGCTGACTAAACACCGGGTGAGGGTTGGGAGAGCTGTGGCGCAAAATTAAAGGCGCCTTTAATGATGAGGATACGTTACAATTAAGTGGGTCCAGTCCCGGCTCACGGCGTCAGCCACCCCGGCTGACTCACACCCAGGAACCGCTCCCGGGGCCCGTCCTCTGCAAGACCCAAGCTCAACTTCCCACCCCAAGGTTTCACTGCCCTTGGGATGGGGAGGAAAATGCAGGGATGATGCTTCGACCAGCTGGGGTTGTGCTGGTTTCACCCAGCAGCAGCGCCAGGAACGCCAGGGAAGGTGTTTTCCATGGCAGGGACGGAGCTCCCTGGAGAGCAGCAGTTCCACAGTCCCACTCTGGACTTTGGGGGAAGCAGCGGCCCCCACAGAGGATTTGGGGACCAGCCCAGCACACCACAGAGCTGTGCCCTGGCTGCGAGAGGGGCCGACAGCAATTCCAGCCTGGGCTATCAGCAATTCCAGGGAAGGGCTGTAGGAAGTTCAAGCTGACCTCACGGCTGATTGCTTTAGCAGGAGGAATCTGCTCCCAGCCCTTTGAACGCTCCGCCGTGGAGGCACAGCCACACCTTGGGCTCAAACAGACCCTGCCAAGCAGAAGGGATTGTTCCCTGATATTCCTCCCTTGGGAAATCTCCACCCTCCCCTTGTGGCCCTGCTCTGCCTCAGCCCTTCCACCTGGAGATCCAGCCCTTCACACGGGGTGATCCCTGCAGAGGTGCCAGAGCCAGCTCCCCATGGAATCAGGAGCCTGTGGGACAGGCCATCTGAGCTGGGGGAGAGCCCCAAGTGCTGTCATTAGTGACGCCCAAGCAAGATGTGATGCAAATGCACCCCTGCTCCCCTTCACGAATAACTCCACAACTCACCTGGAGGCAGCCGAGCCCATCCCAGCTCCCAGAGCCACCAAGAATGTCTCCCTGGTCCTCACAGCATGACGAGACCCCCCCAGCCCTGATGTAGCAGCCTGGGCAGAAGCCCAGCACAGCAAAGTGTGCCATGATCTCCGCTCTGCAACCCTCAAGGTGTCCAGGAGAAACACAAGGAAAATCCACCCCAAACAACCACAGATGACACCAATTCAGGCCATGTTCACACCGGTCCTCCCAAACTTGCATGCTCTTTCCCAGTCATTCCCTTTCCCTGCCCATCTCTGGCCCACCGACCCCTCCTTTCCCTGCACCTGCTGTCTCTCTGCACACTTTGTCCCCATCCACAAAGGCCACTTCCAGACTTCCCTGCTCCAAAGAGTCCCCAGCTCATCTCACTTACCTGTGGCAGACACAGGCACTGCTCTTTCCTCCCACTCTGCCAATTCCAGCCCAACAACTCCTCCACTCCCACTCCTCTGGGCCTGCCCAGCTCCTTCCTCCCCCTTCTCCCCCAGTGCCCGTGTCACCGCTCACTCCCGCTTCCCTCTCCCACCGAAATTCCACCTGCTTTTCCCATCCTACCAGCCCCTTCTCAGAGCATTTTCCCAGTCCCTCTCTGCTCAGCCACCTCCGGAGCATGCATCCCCAGTCTCCAGGGTTTCCCTCACTCATAGAGGCGAGCTGCTTCTGTTTCCCTCATCTGGGGATTTCCTTTAATTCCCAACTCCCTCCCTCGGGACACAAGCAAGCGCGGCTGCTGCCACTTTCCACTTCTCTGAGCCTGTGCCTCCTTTTCTTGGGTCAAGGCCCTGTAAAGCCTCATTAATTTCCTCCTCTTCCTCCAGCCCTTGTTCCTCGCTCCTCCTTCCACACTTCCCACCCCAGCTCTGCTCATCTGCTCCAGCCCCTCTCCAGCATTTCCCAGTGCAGCCACGCTGCTCCACGGTTCGGCCCTTCTGGAGCTGGAGACAGGGCACAAGGGGTGAGGAAACACGTGTCTGCAGCTCCCAACATTCCCTCCCTGCTCTGCTCCTGCCCGGGAACAAGGAAATGCACCTCGGGATTATCCATGTGGCTCCCGCCACCGCCCGGGACCGGAGCCCACGGCACGGGGAGGAGAGAGTCCCCTCCCGGCTCCCTGACCTGCGTCACTCTCCGGGATGCACAGCTCCCGACCTGCCCCGATCCAGCCGAGTTGTTCCCATGGGCGCGGGGCAAACACACAAACAATTCCTTCCACGTGAGGCAACTCCCAGGCAGGGCAGACCCAGGGCCGCGCAGGAGACGGGATGTGCTTTACCTGTTCCCGCTGCGCCCAGGAGTCCCACGGAGTCATTCCAGAGGTGGCTGCGTGCTCAGCCCTGGCACCAGGTGATTCCCTCCTCCCTCTGCAGCTCCCTCTGCTTCCCCCATCCCTGCACGACCAGCTACTCACCTACTGCTGGTGTTTAAGACTCCAAAATTCACCACAGGGAGAGGGGAAATGTTCCCAAACCTGCCACGCTGTAGCATTAGAACCTCCCCTCTCTGGTCCCTGTGGGCAAACGGGGGCCCTTGCCCCGCTTTGGGGCCACTTCCCTGCTTTTAATTCCAAGGCAGGACGCACAGCAATGTGTGTTTTGGACACCACAGCACCACGGCGGAGCAAAAGCACCCTGCCCTGTCCCCGGGGGATGCACAGGGGTGTTAGGGAGGGTACGGAAGGAGAATGTGCCCCCGCAGACAGCCAGGAGGCTGCAATCACCCCGTGTTTATCTCCTGCCCGGGGCTCACACCGCCCCCATCCTCCTGCCCCGCTCCCACCCTGCTGGGATTAGCCCCGTTGGAGGGGCAAAGCAGGAGGCACGACGTGTCCCACCGGGCCCCACCGCGAGCAGGGACAGCCCCGGGGCTCCCGTCACTGCGGGAGGAGACACCGGGCACGGCGGCAGGTGGGGCTTCAGGGTCTGCACTCAGACCCCCCCCAGTACCCCCCTCTGCAGCTCCAGCCGGGGCTCCTCGGGAAGGAATGGGAGGGAACGGCTAAACCCCACAGCCCGGGGCACGGAGGGGCAGCCGTGGGGCACCGGGGCCGGGCCCGGCCCCATCCCGGGGGGCTCCGCTGCCATTCCCGGGGGCACCGGGGCCCGGCCCGGGCCCATCCCGGGGGGCTCTGCTCCCCATCCCGGGGGCTCCGCTCCCCATCCCGGGGGGCTCCGCTGCCCATCCCGGGGGCTCCGCTGCCCACCCCGGGGGTACCGGGGCCCATCCCGGGGGTACCGGGGCCCATCCCGGGGGGCTCCGCTGCCCACCCCGGGGGGCTCCGCTGCCCATCCCGGGGGGCTCCGCTGCCCATCCCGGGGGCTCCGCTGCCCACCCCGGGGGTACCGGGGCCCATCCCGGGGG
>VXBX01002337.1:1620317-1654136 GCA_013400415.1 Scytalopus superciliaris | reverse complement strand
CTGGGATGGCCCTGCTGGGGCAGAGATGTGGGACCAGATGCCTCATTGATGTCCCCCCAGCCTGACCCATCCTGTGAAGTGTTGCTGGAGATGTCTCTTCTATTACACTAAGAATTACAAATACGAGCTTTTACCATGGATTGATTGATAAATATATGCCAAGGCTCTCCACTGAGGTACATAATGTGTATTTTTAGCTTATACGCCATGGCATCTGCCCTGGAATAGGTCCCGTTGTTTATTTGCACTCAACTAACATGAACGTCAAAACAGAATTTTGTGTATCGTGGCATATGTCCTCTTCCATAAGTTTCCTCAAAAATTCAGTTCATTTAAGGACTTCCCTTAATATTTAGGTGGCTTTACATGTTTTTATGTAGGTTTCAAAAGAACATCACAAATAAAGGCAATCTAGCAGCACTTTGCTTGATGAGCCACACCATAACACAAGGATGTGTTATAAATAAATTCCCGAGTGGGATCTCAGCAGGGCGTGCAAGAGTCCAGAGACAAATCACTTGGATCTGGATGGAAGAGCTTCTTGTGCTGATAGTAGGAGTCTAGGCCCTACCTCATAGACTGGGAGGTTCTACACGAACCCAAGTTTATCCCCAAGAAGTCTCTAAAGGGTTGGACTTTGAAAATTACCCTTTCCACTTAGCAGCTCTTTAAGGCTAATTACATTAAGGCACTTCTCAAAGGGGAATACTCTTATCCCAGTGAATGTGTGGGAAACTGGGAAATTTGGTGACTTCCAAGTCGGTGTCATGGGGAAGAAAAAGGCTTGGGGTTTATGCCTCTCTACATACAGGTAGTCCCTCTCTGTCTGTGAGTAAGGCTAGCAGAATTTAGCATGTGAAAAGAAGGATTTGCTTTGCTTGAGCTAATGTGAAAATGTTGTTTAATATTTTAGAGCTCTGCTATTTTTATATCTTATTGCATCCTTATTATTGCAGGAGCCCTTGTTTGCTGCACGAGTTGTTTATGATCTTCTGTTTTACTTCATTGTCATAATTATTGTTCTGAACCTGATATTTGGAGTCATCATTGATACATTTGCTGATCTCAGGAGTGAAAAACAGAAAAAGGAGGAGATACTAAAGACAACCTGTTTCATCTGTGGTAGGTGTTACTGATCTATTGAGATATTTGATGGAGAAAGGAGTGAAAACGAACTATTTCTCAATAAATAAAGTGTGGACCTAAGGGGTGGTTGTCTTCTACAAGGAAGCCTATAAAAATGCCAGAGTTTGATTCCAGATTCATTCCCTCTCTGTATGAAAAAGGTTTGGTTTATGAATCAAAAGCTGGCTTTGCTAAGAGGTGGCTTCACAGTCTCCACCCAGAACCTGAGGGAGAAGAGCTGTGTCTCACACTTGCATCATCACCACTAATGGAGATGGTGCAGCTGCTGACTTTATTTCACAAAGCGTGATGCAGATGAAAGTACAGCTTGCTATTTCACAGCACAGTGCATTCCAGAAAGGGGAACAACAGCAAAATCTGCCTGTTTCAGGTGGTGATATGAAACAGGGAACAGAAGAATTCAGTGAAAATCAGCCCACAAACCCCCATGGATAAAGCCTGCTTGTGTTGAAGGGCACTCACAAAAGAAGGGCAGACCTTCACTCCCCCAGGGGACTTCAGAAGTACCTGCTTTTTTGTAGGCTGGTGTTGTTTCCATGGTTGTACTGACAGGGATGAATGTTGTGCAGAGCACAACATCTTTAGTGTCTTTAGCATAATGTCTTTGTGGAAACCTCCACAAGACATTCCAGGGAGGAAAGTGGTAACACGGAGACAAACACTGGTGAATCCTCTCCTTCCTCACTGTGTTATTCTTCAGAGATTTGACCTGTGAGAGGCAAAAATCAAATAATACCTTATGACTACAAATCTCTAAACACTGTGGGACTTCAAAGCCTCAGAGACTCACCCTCTCTGTCAGGTTTAAGTATTAAGAAATAATCCCACCCCAGTTTAAGTGGGACTGTTCATATGCTTGATGCTAAATGTGGGCAATAATCTTTGGAACACCAGGACCTGGATTCCACGCTGTGGCTTACCAGCATCCATCCAGAAAGAGTTAGAGGCAGCTCTTGTAAAGCACTTTATAGCTCTCAGCATAGAAGGCACAGTAAAACTGTAACATATTTATTATATTGTTGTTGTTATTAAGAGAAAATATCACAAAAGAGAATAAATGCTGCTCTGAAAGACTTCTGTGAGGAATGCCTTCTGGCCTGGTGTTTGTTGCCTGGCAGTTACTGTATGCAGTTATAGCTTTTAAATTAAGATCCTTCAAATTTATGGTCCTTTAAATTGGGTTAAGTTCCTTTCTCTAACGTATTTAACAGATTTGGGTATTTTTACACTGAAATTTATTTTTTGGCTTTATGTTCGTGTCTTTTTGCAGGACTGGAGAGAGACAAATTTGATAACAAGACTGTTTCGTTTGAGGAGCACATAAAGTCAGAACACAACATGTGGCATTATTTGTACTTTATAGTCCTTGTCAAAGTTAAGGATCCGACTGAATACACCGGCCCGGAGAGCTACGTGGCACAAATGATCGTGGTAAGTCAATTTGGGCATGTGCTTTATGCAACTGAGAGATGCTCCTTGCAGCTAGAGCAGAGAGTTGGCTTTCTTCTTCCCCCTCTCTCTGAACAAAGGGAGGCATCGATCCGTGGTTTTAAAGATCTTTTCACGTGTCTTAGTCTGCGACAAAGCCCGGTCTTGCACATCATGAAAAGGATGAAGGCGCGGGCCACAGCCTGCAGTTTGGCGGCCCTGCTCTCATGCTCTGTGGGTTCTGCTGCCTCATTAGCCAAACCCGGGGCAGGAGATGCATCACAACATCTGCTGCTGCTCCGGCTTTGTCCAGTATCCCTGGGCTGCTGTCCAGAAAAATAACATCTCCTGCTGAACAGTGAAGCACAGGGTCAGTGTTGAGGGCTAGTGCTTTTCTCCTATGACTGCTCTGAACGAGCTGTTGAAAAGACCAAGAAGAGCAGCTGCAGGGATTTGAAGAGCTACAGAAACTGCCTCTTGAAGCAGGGAGAGCATGACTTGGACTCGGAGAGAGAAACGTGATGACACTGGGGCAGAGAGATGTTCGATTGCGTTCTGTTTCCAGCCTGCTACCCAAGAGGGCTCATTCTGCTGAGTGAGAGGGATGGATCATCGAGGCTGCCTGGCTTGGGGCTTCATTTCTGAGGAATTCTGCCCGCCTGCTGGGATATTCTGGTGCAGCATTTTCTTCCCGTGGACTTTCTGGCAGGTATTGCACTGCTCAGGGCCCGTGCCAGGGTCTGTGGTTGCAGAGCTGGCATATGTCTGAATCCCAGGGGAGGGTGTAACCAAACCGCGCATCAGGCTTTGCTGTTTATGCATTTCTGGAGCCACATTTCTTGTCGAGGGCATCTGCTCTGTTATCCCTCATCAGGCCTTTGATTGGAGATACTGCCCAGCCTCATTACTGAGATGCTGGGTGCCCTTTTAGTCCTCAGTTTAGCCAAGGGGAGGATTCTTCTCCTTTAACTTCAGCTGTCTTCAAGTCAGACGCCTGCTTTCGATCGATCCCAGCTCCCTGCCTTGTCACTGCAGAGAGCTGGGCTATTTATCCTGCCTTCACAGGGGTGTCTGGGAGAGCTGGGTTGACTCACCTTTCTCATTCCACTGAAGGCCTAAGTGGTTAATTTAGACAAGGTGCCTAATTGGGATCTGGCTGAAATTAGAGCTGACTCCCAAGCACTGTGCAGGCTTACGCAGAGCTTACCTTGGAAAACTCACGTTAGAGGAATGGCTCACGTTTAGACAGGAGTGTGTGCTTGGCTGCTTGGAGCTTCTGAAAGTGCTCTTATCCCTAAGTGGGAAGGTGGTGTAGCAGGTGATGGGAATTCAGTGCTCAGGTAAAGAGGAACAGCCCATGCCCATCAGTTTTGACCCATCAATCTCATTGCCCAGCTCAGGGCATCTGTGCTGTAATCACTAATGGATCTACACTTCTGCAGCGTGATGGGCGAGATAGAAAACCTAAAACTAAACTTAAACCCAATCCTTGAAGCCTCTGTTGTATTACTAAAAATTATCCACAGTGGCAAGTTGTCCTGTTATACATGAAAATATTTTAGCGTATCTCAGAAATGCACTTCAATTTGTGGAATCAATAATATCTCCAGACTCTGGGGCATGTCTCATTTATTTAGTCCTTCTCTAATCCTCTTCCTCTCTCTGCTATGTTTGTGTTATTTTAAACTTTGTGATATGTAGTTAAAGTATTAATGTTTAATCATGCATTAATATTCATAGTGAGTGTATTCATCCTGTGGCAGCAGTGGTTTGACTTTTCTGATGTAATTCACTAATGTGTTTTACATTAATGGTGGGAACTCCTGTTTGAATATCTAACATACTAACAGAAAAGCACCAAAAACTCGTGTGACCTCAAGCATTGAACTGATTTCTCAAAGCCCCTGTTTTTCTGTGGCAGAATGATGATGTAAACCAGATTTTGGGATTATCAAACCCTCTGATGGAAGACTTTTTAAATTTTTTCATGGGTATATATGAAGTTAAAAAGTGTTCTGGATGATGGGAGAGGTACATATGGACCTGGAAGTGTAAAGCTTACATGGGATGGAAGTAGGAATGGAGGAGTGGGGGGAAAAAAAGAGAGAGAAATATTTGAACAACCTACAAGTGGCTGGGGTGGGATTAGTAATTGTATCTTTGTGTGGTTTAGATTCCCACTGTGAAATCTAGGAAAGGTGTGCTGCAGAATTACTGGTGCTGCACAGCAGGAGCAATTGGAAGTGTTAAAATGAACAGAAGAGGACACCCTGTTTTGGAGCCAGAGATTTTACTGTGTATCATATGGTACAAGGGATACTAAGAAATTAAAGACAATAATTTGACTGGAAGAAGAGATTTAGAGATACAGTTTTGCTCAGGGCCAAATGTAGAGGCAAAAGGAAAGCTCTCAGAGGTGGTTTTGCAGCTGTTTGTTGTGTTTCAAAGGCAGAATGACAGTGGTGAAATTACACAACAGGCATGTGAGAGGTACTGCATTCCATGCAGAAATTAAGGCTGAGTGTGGCTTTTGTCCTGAAGACATTCAGACTTTTTGAGAGTCTGAAAGCTGTGACCATTCCTGTGAGCTGGGGAGGAGACCAAGTCCGTGGTAAGAGAGCAAGTTCTGGTTAGGATCTGGCAGAAAAGAGCAGACTTCAAATTAACCTTTCCCAAGGGGCTTGCCAGTGGAACTGACTCATTGCTGAATAAGGCTTATGGGATTGCAAGAAATATTTATCAATATATGGTTGTTGGAAAAACAGGGAAGTGTCAGGACCTTTTTGAAGGGGACCAGAATGATATTTTATGTTTCATACTGTACCAGAATATGGCTGAAAACCCCCTGTGATTCATATTCCTGGAAAAGCTCTCTTAACTGTATTAGTTTTTGTTATAATTAGGAATGCCTTCTGTGGCTGCTTCTGTAGCTTTAATGAATCAAACCTCAAGTCTGTGTTTTCACAACCAGGTTGTTTAGAGAGAATTTCTACCCAAATCAAATCTTCAAGGCTCAGGTCTATCCTTAAATATAGAATTTTGGAGCATGTTGCAGTAACCTCTTTAATAGAAAGCAGAGTTAAGCTCCAAGTATCCTCCTCACTACCCCTACAACTGGAGTTAGGAACCAATTCTTATTTGCACTTGTCTTCTGCTGTCTCACAAAGAACTGCAAAAGGTAACATTGGAATGATTATCAGTATTAACTAAGCACCAGACAAAGCATCTTTTCTCCATTGCCCAGCCTTGTCAAAAATATGACTGCCCTCTTTATGGCTCTCAGTCTTTTCTATGTATTTGTCCAGCAGAGAGTGAAGCATCTGGTTTGAAGGCTTGCTGACAGCCTAGCTGATTAAAAGTAGGAATACTATGGTTTTCTGCTTTTGGAATATTATTTGAAAGGCTGGGTGCCAAAATGGAAGGGAGTTGTTTCCACATCAGAGTTCACTTCTCCGGTTTTCCGGTTGAAGAAGGGGAATGAAACATGTAGGAGATTGTTGCCCATGCCCCTCACTCAAAGGCAGCGTTTTTGCAGCTTTCCAAGTTCCTATTCCTGTTCCAAGGGTGGTTTGTTTTGAGGCATTCCCATCATCTTGCAAATCTCTGGCCTCAAAAGACCTTGGGGCAGAGGGTTTCTTTTGCTCTCTCCCTCTGGACTGTGGACATTGTCTGCAAACCCCCCGTGTTCCCCGTGCTTTTGGTTTTCCCAGCACCTCTGCACTTGCCTCAGTGCTTAGCATGCTGCTCTGAGCAGTGAGACAAGTAGCCAGTAGCTGTTCAGCTTTCATAAAGAAAGGCATTAATTTTTCTTTCTCTTTCTTTTTAGAAAAAAAAAAAAAAAAGGCACCAAGCATAAAATGTATTGGAAAGCAACACACAGTTTATACACCTCGAGCTTTTCAGGCAGTTGCTTTATGGAGATGTTGTGGGAATAAAGCACTCCAGCTCTTCCAGCGATGCCCATTCTTCTTGCACACTATCTCAGATCAGTTATCAGGTGAAATATCAATGAATATTAAATCAGGGCAGTAGGCTTTATTATTTGTTTGTTCTCCAGGCGCTTTTTATGAAGTCAGACAGGTATTATACAATATCCAAAAGGACAGAAACTTTGAAAAGCTGGCTGCACACCTTGCATTTGCACTGAGAACTTGCATGAATGATTCCCCTGTTGAATTTTCATTCCTGCAGAGCAAAAAAATCCTGCTTATCTGACCCGTTTGAGCATCCCTAGCAAGAGAGATGCACATAACTTGTTCAATTACATGGATACAGCAATCTGAATGTTGCTTCTGTCCATTTATCAGAGGAGACAGTTTAATGCCTTAACTGGAACAATGAAGGTTGATGTCCAAATTTTTGGACTTCGCTTTTCAGAGGTGTAATTTGCCCACACGGATTTCACCTAAGCTTTGGTAGCTGTAAATGAAGGTAAAAAAATGTAGATCATTAATTACTGACTTTTTTTGCAGCAGAACATATATGAATTAGCCTGTCCTTTGTGCCTCCATTCGTTTGCAAAACTAAGAGGCTATTGGCATAGTAATTAAATTTTTTTTTTTTGCTCATTGGAAGAATGAAAGACTTGAGCAAATGAAGCCCTAAAAGTTTTGTCCACAGTTCTTAGCAAGTTCCATGGTGGCTTTTATCTGTATTAGTGCTACCTGTCATAACTACATAATTACAGCACCTAATTATATTATTACTTATTTACTCTAATTATGTAATTGGATGTAATTGGTGCAATTACATAACTCCTCAGTTGAGAAAACTGCTCTAAAACCAGCCTATGCTCCTAAGAGTAAAGGATACTGCCATGAATTAGACCATCTCTCTAAAGCAAGGCAATCTTTGGTGGGAAATTAAAGGTTCTGTTCTCCACTGGGGTCATTGGGACCATGAACCTTTTATTCCCATCAACATTACATGGATGGAGCAGTAGGGTGAGCACCACCAGCCTGCTGAACAGTGGTCCTGTCATTCAGTTCTTTTAAAAGCACTCCTGTGGCACAGCAATGACCTGCCAGTGGTCATGTGACAAAATATATTAACTGCTTTGTTTTAAAATATTTTGAAGGTGTCATCTCTTTTTGCTTTGTTTGTTTTTTTTGTTTTTTAAATTATTAAATAAAATAAGTATATAGCAAATATTATGGCCATTCCCATGTCCCATGTTTCCTTTTGAAACATTCTGGTTGTTTTGTTGTTGTTTTTAGGAGTTTGACAATTGAGCTGAGTTTAGTGCTCCTTTGAGCCTGTGGTGTCATTTCTGTTCTTCCTACCTCCAGCCTCCTGGTTTTTGCCTCCTTTTTCTCTTAGATACCCAGAAATGGGTGTTAAATTCAAAAGCAGCACTGGGACTAATGCCAAGTGAGCCATTGGGAAGCCTCACAATAGTTGTCGTTGTGCCCATGCTGCGTGCTGGGCAGCGCCAGCCCTTTTCCCTCGGCATCCCTCTCTCTCCTGCCTCCTGCTCCGTGCTTTGCCGTGTTCCCACCTCGGGAGTGGAGGTGTGATGTGAGCTGTGGCAGCACCAAGGGTTCAGATCCTGGCTGGAGTCTCTCCATGAGGCCATGACCCTCCCCAGTAGAGGGGCAAGCTCTCTCCTGGAGCCAGAGCTGCTTGCGTCCAATCCCTGGCACACCCGTGTGTGGCGTGCAAAGGGGCTTTTATTTTTTTCCATTTTAACCAACCTCAGAAGGAGTTGACTGTCAAAACACCCAAAGTGTGAGCCAAGTGGTGCCCACAGAGCCCGGCAGCTGTGGGTCAGGAGTCTGCCTGCCCGTCCCCCCACACCTTGGGAAAGGTTCTGCAGGGTTAGTCTGTGAACGTCAAGTCACCTCACTGGTGCCAAAGCCTGGTGTGCTCCCCTGATGCCTGACGTGTTCAGTGGCCATCCCCAGGCAAACCACACAGAGGCTCTAGAGGAGGCAGGTCCAAAGGGAATTCGGATGGAGAGGTGGAGGCAGTGAAAGTGGTGTACGGAAAGAAGAGCATGCTGACAGCAGGGAGGGGAGGAGCAGGGTTTGTGGAACAAGCTGTTCTTCACTGCTGTCGATTTTTGTCAAAGAATGTAATAATATGTACTAAGAGGGCTGTTGACCTCTGCTCTTAAAATATAACTTCTTTAGAAAAGGGGGAAAAAAGGGTTCTGACATCCAGGATTTCTTCTATTCTGTTACCCGTCATCTTTTTGAATTTTGGAGGTAAAAGATTTCCCTGCTAGTTTTTATCTCTAGTCTGTAAGTATTCTTATTACATCCAAGGATCACTAAACACCGGACAGGTAGAGAGAGTGACCTAAACCAGAGAAACGTCAATCCAAGGTAAAGCACGAACGCTGCAGAAGATACACTTGGGATGTCAGGAAGGCGCTCCGGGTGCTTTTCACGTGCACTGTGATGATTCATCCCAGACAATTTGAGAAGTTTCCTCCCCCATCTGTCCACCATACCCTTGTGTCGCAATTAACCACAACAATAGCAGAGGGGGGGGGGAGGACAAGCGAAGTGTTTTGTTCGCTCCTGAGCTGCCGCAGTTCGCAGCCCGGGGTAACTAATGTGCAAATTGATGTCACGCCGGTGTGAACCGCACTGGTTGAGGAGAGGACACGGCACTGATGCTGCTGCCTCTCCGTAGGTAGGATAATAGCAGCACACAGCTGATGGGGTGACCCCTTCGGCTGCCACACCTAAATCTGCCAGGGACGCTGAGCTGCGGTTTTCCAACCAGCTCGCTCTAAATAAACTGTATTTTTTAAGGCTTCTTCATTATCATAAATTCTAATTCAGCGTGGGGTTTCTAATCTGGCAGCTCACAGGCTTGAAAATCCTTACAGGACTTGTGCACACAAATGCCGTGCCGGAGTGGGGCATGGAGTTTATGACTTTTGGGAAGCTAATAATGCTCCCTTTGTCAGGGCTGAGTTATTTTACTTTTGAAGACTGGCTTTCCTCCAAAAACTAGCAGATGTTATCAAAGCAAAACTTGCAAGGATGAGATGTATGTACATATCATTAAGCAATGAAACTTTTTCTTAATTACTTTTAAAAGGCTGATACGATGCATGTCACGTTATGAGTAATTACTTACCGTGGCAGTAATACCAAGAGCACAAAAGCTGGCTGCTAAATAAGATCTGAGGTCTCGCAGACAGGCTAATTTCCTGGGAAATACAACGTTGGTTTTGTCTGCAGTTGGGTTTTCATAAAATAAGCAATTAAAGAAATATGCCTAAATAGATGATTTACTGCTCCCATTTTTTGTTGTTGTTGTTGTGCTCAAGACAGAGTGAGGGGGGCAATGCAGCTCTGCGTGTCCTCCCATGTGGGCACAGGCCCTGTGGCTTCAGTTTAGGTGCACCAGGTCCCAGAGAAAATCCTTTTTCTGCATCAAGGCCTGGCTCAAGTTCACAGAGGATATCAGAGCTCTCGAGTGGTGATGCAGTCACTCAAACAGAGCTGAAACTGTGCTTTGCACAGGTCCAACCACTGCTTGGGTATATGAGGGAAGGTCCCTCTACTCTCATATATCTAAGTGTTATCCAGTTTTACATGTACAGAATACCTCGAGGCACTGTTGTTCTTTCTGCTGTGAGTTATTTTTCTGTTGTTGCTTTTCCTGTAGTTCAAAAATGATGTTAATTTCTCTAGGTAGTCCGTTGCTATTTTTGCTGCTCTGTACAATTTTGCCTCTACGCTATTATCTCGTGAAAGTGCAGAACACTTCCCTCTCCACTTCATAAAATAAGCAATCACACTAACGTGCCTAATTAGCTGCTTTCCTGCTCATTTGTGTGTTTCTCAAAGCATGAAAAGTTAGCATCACGTGAGGACTTTGCATCTTTGCACAAAGCTCCTATTCAGTAAGAGAACTGAGCATCTTCCCTTCTACCTGGAGGGCCCTGCAACTTCCAGACGTGTGCTCTTTGCTCTGCCATAAATAATTCAGTTGACCTTCTTGGCCAGGTGATGTGTGAGGTGTGGGTAAATAAAGGGAAAGGTGGGATTCATTTGGTACCTCCTTCTACAAGCTTGAGGTTTTAGTGGCCTTAAGTTTATATCATCCTTTTCAGACAGCCCAAATGAATTAACCTGTTGGTGCTTGAACAGGAACTGGCGGATCTGATCCTGCCTCCCTAAAAGTGATGCCATTAGCTGGAGTGGGAGAAAGATTGGCGTCAAGGGCAGGTGCTGCAGCACAGGCAGGTTTGCTGTGTGCAGTGAGGTGAGGGTGTGGTGATAACCTTCATCCCCCAGCTGGCTGGTGCCGTTTCACAGAACCCTTGTCTCTGCTGGGCCCCTTGCATTCTGGTTAACTCCTGAAGGGACAGGGCCCAGCACCAACACAGCCCTGTCTTTTTTCCTCTTTCCTTTGAAATCCGTTCCTAACACAAAGCTGTAATGTAATTCCAAGTTACAGAGTGGAGCCTGAAACTCCCTGAAGGTATATTCGTTGAGATCTGGGCTTCCTTTTACTCTCCCTGAGGTCCAAAATCAGTGGGTTTATACTACCCAGGACTAGTCTCTTTGTCTCCCATGGGATTGTGGCTGAGTGGTAAGCTTAGCTTGATTTCCTCTGTGTTTGAAAGATTTGGCCACCTGTCTGTTGAGCAGCATTTAGGTTTCAAAGGTTGATTGTCCTACAAAGGTGGGTTCTGCCTTGCTGATACAGCGCAGTCACAGCCCCCTTGTCCTCCTTCCAACTTCAACTCATTCAACTTGCAAATGAAAATCAGTGAGCCGAGTTGGGTTCCTGTTTGTTTGCTTGCTGCTGGCCTTAAAAACTCAGGGAGGGGGGGTCTGGACAGGAGGCTGTGTTCCTTGAAACCTGCACATCCCCACGAACACGGGGTGGAGGGGTTCCAGCTGGAGCGCCCCGGAGCCGAGCAGCGCTGCTGGCAGGACGCGGGCTGCGGTTCCCTGCTGGAATCCACTCTCGCCTTGACCTGCCAGAGACTAGAGCTGTTAACTTTCCAGGCAGCCTGCAAAAGCCATCTTTTATCCCTTTGTTAAGGAAGCATGTGGCTCGAGATGGATCTGTGTGTGGGCAGAGCTTTAGGCTGTGGTTCCAAACGATGGGAAGGCTCTCCAAGGCACTGGATAGGCACCTACTGTTGCGCTTAAAATCCTGGCAGTAAGAGAGTCCCAGTTCTCCCGGGATTGGCTGTGTAGGGCTTTGCCTAGTGAAAACTGGGCCTTAGTGGGGATCACAGAGAGTGATAAGAAGTTGAAGTCCCAGAAGAACAATGTGATGAGCAGATGCCGAAACGCGTCAACCGAATTAATTTGATATTGCCCAATGGGAGAAGCAACAGACACAAAACACTCCAGTGCTGTTCGAGAATATCATTGCAACATTTGAAAACAATTATTGTTCTTTGTATTACAGCGGTGCTAAGCTTCTGGCTGCTTGAATGGGGAGAGAGGCTGAAAAATTCTCCACAGCCAAGGCAGATAACTGCAGATGCTGAGGAAAGGAAGGACTGTGGGTTTCCCCAAAGACATGAGGGCAGTCAGTGAAAAAGCAGGGAGATGAATTCGAGGTCGTTGCCTTACCAGGAGCACCATTTAAGAGTAAATTGACGTAACTTGGGTTGGACTCAAAACAGAGAGCGGTGAGATTCTGCAAGATGTAGAGCAGAGAGAGCCCACAAAACAATGCAGTTCTGCTTCTGAGCCCTCAGAGTGCAGACACAGCAAGATTTGGGGGGATTGGGTGCAGCATCAGAGTGAGCTTGATTTACAAGGTACTACAGACATGATGAAGTTACTTGTTTTCCATGTCTGTCACGGGAAGAAAAATCCACGGGCCTGTATTACTCTGCATGGATAAGTTTCTGAATTTGTGTAACTTCGGTCTCATTGTGCCATTTATCATTTGGGATCAGCTTTATGAGATTTGTGTCAGGTTTCTCTATTTGGTTGCAAGGCTAGTTCGTGGAATCTTCTCTCTTTTTTAGCATGGTGGATGCACGTATGATAAAAAGCTACGATTGCATCATCTTTAATAAAAGAGAAGATATATAGCCTAAAGAAATCAGATTAGTTGCAGAGAAAGAAATCAATCAGGCTGGCAAATTGCATCTGTGGGACAAAGTGCAAAATGTTTGTTTCATACAGTATTTATTGAACAAATTTGTTGAGAAGATGGTTAAAAATGCTCTACAGGAAAAAAAAACTGGGAACCATTTTGTTCAATTTAAATGACATTGATGTATTTTTTACATCATGAAATCTTGCAATATTACCAACAACAATCCCTGATAAAGTACTTTACGCAATTGCCTCACAGGGCATTTTGAGATAAAAGTATATATTGGGGATTGTAAATTGGCTATATAATGAAACCCACTGCAGCCATCCTCCCAAATTCAATAGATCAGGAATCACATTACACTTCTCTGAGTTTGGGGTAGTAGGGGCTTTAAAGGGTCTCCAAAACAAGCAGGCAACTTTAAATCATACTTAATGAACCCTGTGTATTTTATACACACGTGATTTAAATGTTTTGTTTCTGTTTATCATCTCGCTGGGTGCTGCTGAAGGAAAATCATAACTCCAGTTTGTGAACCGATCATCTGCTTGTTCTCAAGAGAAAATGCAGTTTAATTGAACAGAGCAAACCATATTTAAATGCTGGGCTGGAAAAAAAAAATAAAAAGAAGAAGCGGGTCTGTGCAGAGAATCCATTTTAATATTTTCCTAGCAATGCAAGCAGGAACAGTAAATGAAAATGTAGGATAGGCAGATAAAGGGCCACCCAGTAGCGTGGTGGTTTTTTCTCTTACTGATCAATGCCTGCAGCCTCTGAAAACAGCACATGGTGGACACGAGTTGATGTTTCACCTTGAGGGCCCAGTTTTGCTGGTTTCCACCTATTTCCCAAAGGGAATAGAAGTCTTCTGTGATTCCTTCCCTGTGGGCAGGTGGGACCCTGTGGGACCTGCTGCTCACCACGCCACAGCCAGACCGGCCACGGGGTCAATCCTTGCCTGTCATGTCTGCATGGGCAGAGCAATGTCCAAAAACCATGGGCAAGCATTTGATCAGAGCAAGAGCTTGGAGAGCAGGTTGATAGTAGGTTGATGGTGTTCCCATAAGGCTGGCAAGTGGCTGCTGTTTGGTATTGTTTTGTCAAGAGATGCTTCACAGAGAAACTCGGGGGTTTTTTTCTCTCCTCTGAGTGATACTCAAGTATGTGCATTTATGATCTTACAAGTAATTTCTAACCTTAGCAATTCTGTGATTCTTTGCACATTTAAGGTATGTACATACAAAAACCAGCACTGTGTTGTGATGGGTGAGAATTCTTAGTAATTTTAAAAGGAAGTGTTGTTCTTTTAGTTGTCCTTTCATACCGCCCCATGTGCAAAATACATCAGAGTCAAAATGGGTCTAGAGCAGGACCATCAGATCAGGATTCAAAATGCCTTGGCTCTAGCAGTATCCTAAACCAGAACAATTGTGCTGCAAAGCTCTGCCTGTGTAAAGCTGAGAACAAGGTCAAATCCTGAGCCTCTGAAAAACGAGTCTCCAGCTGAGTCTTTGTATTTTCCCAAGATTCTGTTACACCAAATTGAAGCTAAAGCTAGGAAATGGACAGTACTTGCAAAATACAAGGTGACAGGACCGGAGAATTAAAGCTAAATGTGAAGAAAAAAAAAATAATATAACCCACCATAAATTTCAACAAGCATGATCCTGAATCCTGTGCTACGAAAGATAGGAAGCAGAGGTCATGGTTTGGAGTCCAATCGTGGAGTTAGGAACTGATTCATTGGATCAAACCAGCAGGCACACTGACAAAAACAGGGCAGAATTTGTGGTGCCCTGCCTGGCTGTGTGTCCCCAAGGAGCAGACATCACATGTGTCCCCACCAGGCTTGGTACCGGAGGGTACCCTTCCAACTGCAGTGGGATTCCTGCCCTGTGCTTCTGTCTGGAGTTCAGTGTCTGCAGCGAGCCTGCCAGCATGTTTTGGGAAGCAAATCGATGGGAAAAGAGGAACAGGAGAAGGGGGAGCTGCATCGTGCTGGTGCAGGCAGTGTGGGATGGGGGGTAGGAATGGCCAGGGGCTGGAGAGGTGTCGGAATGCCGGTCACTTTACACGCAGCCAGCGGGAAGCAGAAATGCCATTGCACTGGGGCAGCCCCACCTTGAATACCGTGGCAGTTTTGGGAGCCACAGTATAAAGAAGATCTGAAGTCATTGGAGAGTGTCCAAAGGAGGCAAAGGAGATGGGAAGGGCCTTGAGGGGAAGCGTGTGAGGAGCAGCTGAGGGCACTTGGTGTGTTCAGCTGGAGGAGACTGAGAGGAGACCTCGTTGCAGTCAGAACTTTCATGGGAGGAGCAGAGGAGGGGCAGGCACTGATCTCTGCTCTGTGGGGACCAGGGACAGAGCCAGGGAATGGCCTGGAGTTGTGTCAGGGCAGGCTTAGGTTGGATATTAATAAAAGGCTCTTCCCCCAGAGGGTGGTGGGCACTGAGCAGGCTCCCCAGGGCAGTGGGCACAGCCCCAGGGCTGCCAGAGCTCCAGGAGGGTTTGGATGATGCTCTGGGGCACAGGGAATGACTCTTGGGGATGGTCCTGTGCAGGGCTGAGGGTTGGACTGGCTGATCCTTGTGTGTCCCTTCCAGCTTGGCACATGCTGTGATTTTGGTGGCGGTGGTGGGGCGGTGTGGGCAGCTCAGCCCCCCTCCTGTGGCACTCGGAGGGGCACTCTGGGCACCGGAGGAGCAGAGCCTGAGGGCTTAAACAGCAGCACCAGCAGCTATTGAAGCAGCTGTGAGGGAAGAGACAGAGGCCTGCCAGGTTCCTCTCTGCGCACAGGCTGCCACTGCTTTATGCTGTGCTTCCCCCACCGAGACAGCTGGAACTAAACCAGAGCCTCCCATGCTGCCATTAGAAGGTTCTTTCTTTAAGGACATGTGCACTTAATGTCAGAGTATTGAAACCATACCCACGTGAATAAAGTTAGTGAGCCAGTGATTCATTGCTGTTTCAAACCTCTATCTAGCCACAGTAAATTTCTGCTCAGTAGTGACAGTCTGTGTCCACATGCAGGCTGTGATTTACAGTTCTGTGTTTTGTATCAACAACATCTGTTTAACAAAAGAGGGGGGGGAAAAAAAGCCAAGAACATTTATTTTCTAATCTCTGTACCAGATGTTTCATTATGCACAAGATCCAGGGATTATATCAGAAATAATTTAATTATTTAAAATGAATAATCCGAAGTGTTTTTCCTAAAGCATGTCTTGTAACCACTAACAACAGGAAAACATAGGAATGTGGAAAAATAAACTCATGTTTTGCACAAATCTATAATTATATCTATTTTAAGGGCACAAATATTGAGGACCACAGCCTAGCTTTGGATGGTGGTGTCGGGGTACTTGGAGATTTGCTGAGGAGAATATCAGTTCTTGGGGTTGTGATAGAGATAAGGTGGCAGAGAGCAATTGAAACAGCAGAAGAAAGTAACATCTGAGAAATGAGCATGTGCTTGCCCACAACAGGGGTGTGAGAGCACATTCCAACTTACAGCCTTGACTGGGAAAAATTATTTTCATGATTGTTTCCATCTTTTGGAGATAAATGCCAAGTCCCCTAGGTGTGTTTGATAAGCAGAAGTATGGGGGTGCTTGTTCTTTAGAGAACTTCAGGCTGAGTGTTGAAAGTGTCCCATGGAGCATCAGTGAAAGATCTTTGCAATTTGAGGTTTATTATCATTCCTCGCCGTAGTTTTTGCAGGGGTATCATAAGCGTGAATGCTGATACAGAAACACTGAGGCATTTATAACTGACTGGCCTGGATATCAGTCTTGAAGAACTCACAATTACTCAGAATTACGGTGATAGATTCTGTTGCAGCCCTCAAAAACAGTCAGCCAAGTTGAAGTGAAAGTAAATGCATCAATGACACTGCTAAAGCAGGTTGGTCAGTGTTGTGGTTTCAGCCTTTTTTTCAGGGGGAAACAGGTCTCTCTATTTTTTGTGGGAGCTGTAGCATGTATCAATCCAGTACAGACCCAGCCAGACCTATTAGTTTTCTTGTTGCATAAGGATTTATCTGTAATTGCCAAGGCTTATTTTTATTTTCTTTGAATTACTGTTTTGGATGCATATAGATGCATAACAATTCCTAATTTCTCTCCCTATGTTCTTGTAAGGCACAGATTGCTTATCAAATACAGTCTTAACATTAAAGTGTCAAACAGGATTTGCAGAAAGCTATTTGGGTTTGTAGTTTAGGATGAACGTTTATCAAATTGTGGATTAGCTGAATCATGCACTGAACCAAATTATTATTGTCTGTGATTAAATCACAAAGTGCTTATTGCCCTGTGTCATCTAAAGCACCCGATAGCTTAAATCTTTAAAATCCTTTTTTAAGGTGGCTGTAGGAGCTACATAACTCGACTTTTAGGACCAGGCTCTGTCCCTGGACAGAAAAATAATAGCTTTTGAAAGGTCCTTTGGACTGATCCCTCTCTGCTTATATGGGCAGCATATCTGGGAAGGGAATGAATGGACTTGTTTACATTTCAGACATACAGAATAACTCTCAGTAAATAGACCTCTCTGTACCCAGCGCTCAAGGTGCCGGCTCAGAAGAAGGGAGTGAGTGGCCTGTTGGTTCCCATGCCTAGAAGGGCACAGGGGCTGCCTGCTGGAAAGCAGCAATGCCAGGGGGCTCTTTGCCTTCATGCTGAGGGCACAGTGGAGTGGCAGGGCCATTAAGCCATGCCCACCTTCCCGGCAGAGCCGCTCCTCGGCCGTGGAGGCCACAGGGCGGCCAGCACTGTCTCTCCTCAGCACCAGTGCAGCAAGGTTTTACCACCCCAGTGGGCACTTTGAAGGGCTACAGCCTCTCCAAAGAGGCTACAGTCCTCCTAAAGCTCTAGGAGGCTCTCTTTGGGCTGCTGTGGTGGTTGCTGCTCGCTGTGTGCCGTGTGTGTGGCGGGGTGGAGCCCAGTGCAGCACACCGAGGTGCTGGCAGCAAACCTTCGTGGTGATTGGTGTCCATGCTCCTCTTCTGCATCCCTCAGTGACCACAGAATCACACAACATGCTGAGCTGGAAGGAACCCATCAGAATCATCGAGTTTGACTCCTGGCCCTATTGCAGGACGTCCCAAGAATGCCACCATTTACCTGAGGGTGTTGTCCAAACGCTTCTTGAACTCAGACAGTCTTGGTGCTGTGACCCCTTCCCTGGGGAGCCTGTTCCAGTGCCCAGCCACCCTCTGGGTGAAAAGCTTTTCCCTGATACCCACCCTGACTCATGGTGATGGATGTCCATGCTCCTCTTCTGCACCCTTCAGTGACAGCCTAGCTGAGGAGCACAGAGGGCTTTGAGCCCACGCGTTTTGTCAGCCTTGCTGTGAGGCAACAGCCCCACTGCTGACTGTCTTGCTCGCCTTGCTGAGTCACCAAGGAGTGAATGGTCCATGTGAGACACGGAATGGTGGGCTGGAGCACAGGGAGACCCATCTCCTGCCCTCATGCCTGCAGCGGGGGAGGTCACAACCCAGGAGGAGTCATGAGCAGTCATCACTGCTTTTCTTAGTGAATAGATAGGAGGGAAGTCCTGAAATGGCTTGTTTTCATGTTGCAGCAAGGGGTCACGGGGTGGAAGGGGCTGAGAGTCACTGCACTAGAGCCTGCTGGAGAAATTAAAGCCTGGCACAGCTGACAGTGCTGTGGCACTCGGAGCCCATGGCAGTGGCACCAGCTGAAGGAATGCAGTAGGCTGCCTTTTCTCCTCTACTTCAGCCCCCTTGTCCTACTCTTTGACCTATTTTCTCTTGCTGTTATCTAGTAATCTATTTTTTAAAGGCTCAGCCCAGTCTTTCCTGCTGGTTGCAGCTGATCCATCTTGCCGCTAGCCTGTGAAACCAGCACCTCCTGAAGAAACATCCCTCTGCCAATTACTCCGGAGGCATGGATTCAGCTCAGCATGAGAGCTCGATTGAAGCCAGTTGGCTGTGCCAACAGGACAGGGATGGCTCAGGAGAGACTTCATACAAAGTGTAGAAAACTCAAAATGAATTTCTTCAGGCTTTTCTCCATCCATGCTCAACCGGAGCTGGCAAAGTCAGAAAAAAGGCACCGTTTTCCCAAAGGGAGGAATTAGCCCACAGCCCTGCCATTCCCCTGGAAAGGCCACGGAAGGAAAGGAGAGAAAACTTTTGCTCCGAGCCTGCCTCCCTGAGAAGAAGGTTTCTCAGAAAACACAAGTAGCAAATCCCCTAAGCCCTGTGATTCCTCAGGCATGTGCCCTCGCCGTCGGCACCTCGCGGCTACGTGTACCCAGAGTACCTTGCAGAGAGGTTTCACCCCGGCTGAGCTGAGATTCCCACTGGAGCGCTGCCAGCCGAGCTNATTAGCCCACAGCCCTGCCATTCCCCTGGAAAGGCCACGGAAGGAAAGGAGAGAAAACTTTTGCTCCGAGCCTGCCTCCCTGAGAAGAAGGTTTCTCAGAAAACACAAGTAGCAAATCCCCTAAGCCCTGTGATTCCTCAGGCATGTGCCCTCGCCGTCGGCACCTCGCGGCTACGTGTACCCAGAGTACCTTGCAGAGAGGTTTCACCCCGGCTGAGCTGAGATTCCCACTGGAGCGCTGCCAGCCGAGCTCAGGGGAAGGAGGGAGGGAGGGAGGGAGCACGCTGGATCGCCGCACGAAATGTCTGCTCTGCTCGTGTGCAGCCTCCTTGGCCCACAGCCTTTTGGCAAGCCCCACCTGCATATTTTTTTTCCTTTTTTTTTTTTTAATCTTCCCCCAGCTGAACTGGCAGGGAGAGGAGGCTGCAGCTCCTTTCTGTCCCTGCAGCCTTCCTGTCTGGCTGACTCTGTGCCCTGGACACAGATGTGTATTTTAATATGGATTCTGCAAGGCACAAGTCATGCTTGTGGGAAGAGCGTGGAGCGGGAAGATGCTGCGATCCGTAGGTGGGCTGCTGTGGTTGGGCTCTGAATAGCTGCTGTCCTGTGCAGGAATGAAGGAGCAGTAACAACTAACAGCACACTGTGCTGCTTAGAGAGAAAATTTCAGTACATTTTAGCAATTATTTGCCCAGGCAGCTACTTCGTTTTAAACCCTCCCGTCCGCATACCTCGCCCTCTGTGAGCTCATTAATGCTCGGGCTGTGTCACCTCATGCTAACCTGGTGGCTGTTGATTGAGTCCCGTGACAGCTGTTTGCAGAGGGTTGCCCTGCTCCCTGCCAGCAGCCTAGCCTTCCTCCTCCAAATTGCCTCTCGGTTCCAGACGGGCTTCAGAATGTCTGAGTGAACGCTATCCTGGGCAAAACGGTTGGATTTCTGAGAGGAATGGCCAAGGCATGACAGAAAACATCCTGCAAAACCCCAGG
Organism: Scytalopus superciliaris; assembly: GCA_013400415.1. Classification (NCBI taxonomy): domain Eukaryota; kingdom Metazoa; phylum Chordata; class Aves; order Passeriformes; family Rhinocryptidae; genus Scytalopus; species Scytalopus superciliaris. The sequence goes on along the minus strand of VXBX01002337.1, from coordinate 1,634,186 downwards.
AGGGCACCTGCAGCGTGGAGTAGGCACGTTACAGCTTTAAGGTGTTAGTTGGTCAAGGTGAACCCTGGACTGAGCCCATTTAAGCCCCAGAACAAATGTTTGGGGTTGTACAAACACGTTAATGACCTCCAGTTAATTGGCAAGCAATTACCTTGAAGTAAAAATAGCTTCCCCATTGCTGAGCAGTTGCAGAGTGCATGTCTCCCCAAGCACACATCACTAAAATTTTCGGCCGAGGAGCCTTGTCCAATTTGCCTTCTGGATCCTGGCAGGTTTGTGATCAAAAGTTTTTTGTGCCCAGCACCAATTGCTGTTTGTTCGTGGAGTAGACTCAGCAAACAGGGCTGTGTGCCAGAGCTAATTTTCATGCTGCCCTTTAATAAAGTTCTGCAAGTTCATAATGCAATGAAGAAATAAGATGGACTGGCAAAAGCATGTGGTTCAGCGAGGGAATGCACCTGCTGCATGCACTATAATGGAACTTCTGGTGAAAGCTAGATGAGTATTTTTAACCTGAAGACAGGTTGACAGGCTAGAATGTGTCTCCTGCTGAATTTTGAACCTTTCTGATATTTTGCAGGACAGAGATACACAGCTGGACTGATTTCATTAGATGTGTATTGCAGTTGAGAACCAAGAAGCAACGTCCTGCCTGCTCCCAACAAAGCACTTGGCACTACCAAGTGAGACCAGCAGGCAGGTGTTCGACCTGTTGCATCTCTGCTGTAAGGAAAACTTGTAGGAGTCAGTAACATCTTTTCATGAGGTCTCTGGTCTGTGCAAACCCATCAGCTTCTCTTAGAACTTAGATCAAGTCCTTGCTTGGTCCTTCACAATACTTTGGTTAAAAAAGACCCATATCTTCTTGGCCTGTAACTAAACCACACCTGGGTTTCTTTCCTGGAAGAGATTATCACAGCATTTCTAGGAAGGCAAAGCTGGGCACACAGGAGTGAATGGAGTCTGTCACTGAGCACCCGTGACTGTGGGGCTCGTGGTGGCCAAGATGAGCTGGCATGTGGTGCAGGGTGGTTCCAGCTGGAGCCACATCTGCTCCATGTCCACCACAGCATTGCATGGCAGTGGGTGAGGTGCTGTGGGCTCCGTCCTGTCTCCACCTGCCCGTGGCCATCCCTCTTTTCAGGAAGTGTAATGTTGTGCAGAGGAGGAGGAGGCGAGCAGGTGACACTGGATGCCTCAAGAGAGGCAAGCCCACTGAGCCAGGATGTTTTGCATCCTCACAGATTTGTGTGGTGCTCCTCTGGATGCTGTAGTGTGGTGTGGGGGGTCAGTCCACAGAAATCTTTCCAAAGCAGCTGTCGGTCTCTGAAGGAGAGTGTTCTGAAGGAGTGAGGGAGTGGCAGATGGAAAACAAAACCAGCAAAGTGCATTTCACAATCCTGGCAGCAGCACTGCACAGTGATGGAGTCTCAGCTTGCTCTCCCTGTGCACCCTGGCTTTGGAAACTGGTGTTGTTGTGAGCCTTGAAAGGGCTCCTGGTCCCTCAGCTGGCTCCTGTGACCTTGTGTTTGGCATCTTCAGGTGTTTCAAGCAAGAGGAGCTGTAGTGGGTGCAGATACCAGAGCTTTCCAGGAAACATTCAGATACAAGCGCAGCTCTGTTCACTGTAGCTGCCTTGAATTAACGTTCTGTGCCTGTAGTGGCAGACAAATTTGCTGGCAAACAGTTTGAAAAGGAAAAAAAAAAGGCATTGATCCAGAAAGTCACTGTGCACAAACTAAGCTTAGTATAAATGAGTACACCTGTGCTTGACACTGGGCACGTGATGAATGCTCTGCTAGATCCTGGCCAAAATAAATTTAAAATAAATACGGGAGCGTACTCGTGGAAAATGAACGCCGGTGTTGTAAGCGGGAACTCAGGCAGCAGAAACAGGAGCCTCCCGCTCCGCGTGTCAGCCGGGGATATCCAGCAGGGAAGGTCACGTGCGCTCCTTCCGAGCTCACCAGCAGAGCTGGTGAAAACAGGTTTTGATTTGAATGAGTTATGACCCATTGAAAATGGCATCATGCGTAACCACAGTAAATTGTCATAATGAGATCACGAGGCTTGGGAAGCGAGCAGCGAGGGAAGAGGCCTCGTTCCACCGGCGCGCACGGCTGACAGCCCTGGGCTGCAGGCACCGTCCTGCTCCTGGGGCAGCTTCTTGGGGCACTGACAGCACCAGAGGCTGCACAGCCAGACAGAAACTCCTTACAAGTTTTGAGTTGAAAAGAAGGAGAAAGGCTAACATTCTTACAGCTTTGGATTTAGTCTTGTCCCGGCTGACAGAGGGGACTGGGCTAATGCAAATAATGGAGAAACATGAATAGCCATAAGTGCTTCCATGTTTGCCAAGGCTTAGCTTGGTTGTTTCTGCATCACACTGCCATAGGAGGGAAGGGTTTGGTGATCAGGGCAGAGCACTGTGGAGTTGATAGGAAATCTTTCTGGAGGCACAATAAAGCCATGTTCCCTCGGTGTATCCCTGGGCTCACAGCTCTGCCAGCCAGGCCTGCCTGGACCCTGCCCAGCTGTAAACGCTGCAGAATTTTGTATCTGGCTTTTGTATTTTCATAGAAAAAAATAGAGGCAAAGGCTAAGACTGCGGAAAGTTTGATGCACTTAAAACTGTCCCAAGTACCTGGACAACACAAGCAGCAACATAAGTTGCCTTCCAGGAATTTTTTGAGTGGACTTTGGGAAAGAACTCCCTTTCGCTCCTCCCGATACCGGTGCTATTTGTGTGGGGCCTGGAAGAAATACACTTTCTGCTCCTTCTGTTTCTCTTCTCAAGTTATCAAGTGCACGTGTCCTTAGGGGCCCGTTGCAAAACACCGTGCATATGACCTAACCACATCCTCCCACTGCCCCCAAGGTGGAGGCCAGAGGTGCGTTGCTGTAACGCATGGCCAGCTGCAGGACCTGTTTCCTTTGTCTCGTGCCTCGGGGCAAAGCGGGTTGCTTGCCACGTGGTTGCCACTCCTCCTAGTCTTGCACCCTTCCGTCTCCTCCATCTGTTAAGCTCTGCACGCAAATATCCGTGCCCCTGAGCGATGGAGACAGTTCAGGCTCTTGCAGATGCACGGCACCTTCCTGACTCATATAATCTATTTACAGGGTTTTTTTATTGTGACTGAATTCATAGCCCGAGTCCATGGATTGGGAAACACCCAATTCAGTGCTGTTCCACGCGGTGCCTCATCCTTAGCAGGTTAACCCTTGGCCCCGGGGTCGTGCTTGCATTCACCAAAGATACATAGTCTGAATAGCATGTTGAAGCCTAAGCCATTGCCAGGGCCCAAAATCTTCCCTTGTGGGCAGCTGAATCCAGGTTGCTCTGCTCTTGTATTAGCCATGCTCAAGGCTGGTCTGGAGAGGACTCATCTTGTTTTCCTGGTGCTGGCTTGATGACATTGCTGCAAGGACAGCCAAAACAGATGGAGACCAGCCAAGCTGAAGAGACAGTGGGGAAATGTGTCCCTGCATACACTTAAGAGCAAAGCACAGGCAGCACTCAGGCTTTCCTGGTGCTGGTGTGCCAAAGACGTCTTCCCAGAGCTGACCCAGCGGGCATTCCTGCATGCCAGAGCCGCAGATGAATGTGCCAACACTGCCCACGCTGCCACACAGGTGCAGCTGTGGGGAACCAAGGTTTTCCAGTTGGTGCCTGCTTTGTAGCTAAGGAGAACCAAGAGTAAAAATGCTTGTGTGACATACTTTCTGAATTTACTGCTTAAGCTCACTTGCTGTGTGTCATCCACTGAGTAGAAGTCCTGAATCTTCATTCTCTAGTCTGAGCTTGATAGCACTGCATAAACCCCTACTAACATGGCTCATTTTTCTAATACCCATGTAGGAGAAGAATTTGGACTGGTTCCCTCGCATGAGAGCCATGTCCCTGGTTAGCAATGAAGGCGACAGTGAGCAAAACGAAATCAGGAGCCTGCAAGAGAGGCTGGAGTCAACCATGAGCCTTGTGAAGCAGCTTTCCAGTCAGCTCGCTGAGCTCAAGGAACAGGTAAGTGCCCTGCCATGGGTAGCAACGTGAGCACGTGTGGGTGAACTTTCATCGGGTCACAGTCAGGACAGTGTTACAAAAGAGACTTTTGTCTTACAAAGGTTTTATCTGTCCCTCCAGTGAGCTTTCTGACTAGGTACACTGATACAGGCTTGGAATGAAATTGTACTCTATTAGCAACAACAGAGAACAGGTAAGGAGAAAAGCCGAGGGGGAATTAGTTACGAAATCCTGGCAGTGGGTGTGCGAGGACAGAGGGAAAACTGCCGGAGCCACGATGGGTTCTGCATGTGGAGGTGCTGCAGAGCCCGGCAGTGAGAACAGCACAGTGGCAGAAATAGCTGCATACTGATGGGAGCCGGGAGAAAAGCCCTCTGTGTCCCACGCTTGGATTTTTTCCCCCACTAAGAATATCAACAGTGCTGCTGTGAAAACAATTTGCCCAGCCTGTTGCTTTGCTTGTGTCACCCTTGTCTTGGTGCCCCTCCTCGGGCTCCCCCTTCTCTCCAGCACAGAGCACAAGCTGCTGGCCCTGCTTAAAGCCCTGCTCCTGCCTAAACCACCTGACATGTTTGCTCTCCCTTCAGGCCAGCTCCTTTTTTGCTGCAGATGCTGGTCACCTCTGGTTTGCTCATTACAGTTTCAGAAAAGCATCTTTGTGTTTTCTTTATGGGAAGCACTTCAGTGGCATCAACAGAGTTATCTAATTATCCCTCTTCAAATCCCTCCTTAAAACTTTCTCCCTGTGAAAAAGCTGACAAAGGTTTAGGCTGGATGTGCTGAGACCATTGCTTATTGTGCTTACCCACACCATCCCGGTGGGGTGTTTTTTCAACCCCCTCTGGCTGAATCTGTTCTCTCCCGGCTTAAATTTAAACTCTGTGTGGCTGGGACCATCTTTTAATTCTGTGATTATACAGCACCAAGTGCAAATGCTGACCTTCTGCAGGGCTACACGGCACAATAGCAGTGCAAATAGTAAGACCATGGGGGGATAAGAATAATGTACAAATGAGAATAAAATGTCCATACTTTGCAGGAAGCAGATCTCCCACTTCAAAGACATCTCTTACTTGTAATTTTCAATGCTGAAGAAAAGAATTGCACTCCCTGTTGTTTTGCTTATATGTATCTTGCTCTGTGACTGCTAAATAATAGTAAAAAGAGAAAAAAAAAGTCTCAACTCGTCTCTCTCTACCTTTCCACCTTAGATGACAGAACAAAGGAAGAATAAGCAGAGGCTGGGCTTTCTTGGATCAAACACACCCCATGTGAATCATCACATGCCACCACCCTGATACCACGGGGAGAAGCCGTGACTAGCCTTTCATCAGTATTCCTGCTTTATTATAGAATAAAAAAAACTGAGATTGAGAGGAGTGAACAGTGCCTATTGTTGCAAAGTTAAAAACAACCAAGTGCCAAGATGTTAAGTGGTTTAGCTCTGGGAACAATTTGTAGCTGTTTTTCATGGTTGAAAGGGACCACAACCTAGAATGTGAGAGATACAAGGGAGCTTGTTTGTATTCTTCGAGTCGACGGCTTCGGTGGTGGCTGCGCCGGAGGTTGGGCTGCGTCCTGAGAGCTGATTTCTCCCCAAAGCACTGGGATAACGGGGCTGAGCAGGAGAAGGAGAGATGTTTATTAACACAAATACGACGGCCCGGCTCAGAATCAATAGGTCGTCTCTGGCTTATTTGCCAAATAGCAACATTAGTCATATTTGCTTGGCATTTACTATTTTTTTAATTACTGTGAACGTGTCAGTCGGGTAAGCGATAATGTTGCTTCAAGTAACTTCTGCTTGGAGGGAAAGGGGAGAAACCTCAAAAGACTGGAGAGAGGGAGGGGGAAAAAATTAAGAAAGAAATAGAAAAAGAGTTGCAAGAAACATTAACGCTTTTGAATTTTAGCTGTCACCATGCAATTTCTTATTTATAACGTGGAGCACAATGGCTCTACAGCTGTGGGAACGCTATGCACATAACACTGACAACATAACTGGAAGGGATTTCTTTCTCCTGCCTTCACATGGTCTCGATTAATGTGGCCGTGAGGTTTCACATACGGAGGAGTTAAACTGTGTTTTAAATTCAAGTTCCAAAGGAGGATTCAGGACCAAAAAAAAAAGAGGAAAAAAATAATACCTGTAGTTTGAAGCATGTATGGGATTTTATTTTTTTAAAAAAGCGTAGAAATGTCTTTCTCTACAGAGCTGTAATGGTGTCATTACCTTCCATAAACTTGTCTTCAGTGAGAGCTGACTTGAGTAAATAAGCACCATACTCTGCCAGCTTTCTTTTGAGCTAAAGATCATGGGCTTGTGCTTTTGCTTGCCCTCTCTGCTTCCAGGGGCTTGAAGGCCTGGCCTGGTTGGTGGGGGGCAGGGGGGTAATATCAGAGGAGTTCCTGCTCCAGCTCTCTGCTCTACAAAAGGCGGCAGCCAAGTCACCTGTGCAGGTTTCTGCTGTATCCTGCATTTCTTAGGAGGGCTTAAAAGAAAAGTTACAGGGTTTCCACAGAATCCTAAAGGGCTCTTCTGTCTTCCAGGAGAAGACTTATGGGACCAAAATGGGAGATGTGTTCTCAGTTCGCTTTCATTTTCAGTGGGTTTTGGTTACCAGATTGTCTCGGTGCATTTGAAAATGCACCTCTGTTATGTGGAGTCTCTGTTTAAACCAAAATATTTTTGCAGTGATTTTTCCCCTGTAACATTTTCATTTTGTTTTGAAAGCCATTTTGATCAAAGGTGAAAACATTATTGGCTCCAATATTCCCAGTTTCTCCCTGGAGAAATGCTGTTGTCTTATTTAAGGCACAATTCAAACCAACAGGCATAGAGTAAAGGGAAGGAAGGAGCATTTCACTCTATCACAAATTCAAACCTGTTCTTAAAGCTTTTGTGGGTTTGTTGGAATTTTTTTTGCAGTGATATGGGTGAGACAAAAGTAATACACTTTAGGGTCTGATTCTTCTGCCAGTGGTTTCAATCGTGCCCTTCAAAAATACTGCATGGAAAGCAGGGGTTTGTGCCTTTTACAGAAAGAAAATCTCTTTCTGTTGACTTTAGTGCATGGAGCATCCCAGTTGTGAGAGGTGATGGCCATTTCCAGCCTAGGGGTCTATCCTTCCTGTAAGAAATCCTCCCAAATCCAGCCAGCTCTCTGCCTCCACGTGCTAAGGCGAAGAGCAGTGGTGGATATCAAAAATGGCACGAGGCCAGCAGAAGTGAGTGGTGGGAGGCTGAATTTTCTCCTGCCTCTCTGCTGGTGGGCTCACAGCCTGGCTGCTGCCAGACATCAGCTGCTCCCCAGGCCAGAGGGAGTGTGTGGAGACAGCAGGAGCTGGGTGGAGCTGGTCAGTGCCGTGGCTTTGCCTCCCAGGCTGGAGTAGATGCGGCTGTGGCGTGGGGAGCCGGTGGCAGGGAAGCTGCCGGGTCAAACAGAGCACAGAGAAGCAGCTGTCTTCAATATTTCAGGAATAAATCTTGGAGTGTGCCTTTCCCTCACGCTTGCTGCGTGTGAGGACTTGATGCTACTGCTCCAGCATTGCTGTGGTGGTGAAAACCCCTTCCATGAGCCTCGCCGGGCAGTGAGGATGGGGCTTCAAGTGTCAGTGAGTGCTTAGCACCCAGGGACTTGCAGTGAACTAATTCTGGAGGTTTGCATCAGCCACACCCTGCAACCAGCCACTGGTATCAGATAAAGCCCTACATGCCCCTGACCAGACCTGTTGTACATCACAGCACCAAAGGAGTTGCCCACAGAAATAGGTTGGTAGAATCTCAGACCCTGCAGCTGTATTAATTCAAATTAATTTATGTAGTTCACCAGATCTAGTCACAGCTTCTGTTGCAACAGCAATTTCCTCTTCCTCACTTGTGTGGTTATTAGAGGCATAAAGCACAGTTCAATTATAAGATAAATTAAACTATCATTATTTATTGAGGGGGGGTGGGTGGTTGGCTAAGACTGGAATTGGTTGGCACTTTTCTTGTTTACACTCAGCAAAAGCAGCTGCACCGCTGCATGTCAGGGGAGGTTTCTGCTGTTGGAGCTGCCAAAGCTTGAGACTTGATGCATTTGTGCAGTTGGGAGCTGCTGGTGCTCTCTCTGTCTCGCACCTCCAACAACATCCCCCAAGGCTCCAGAGCCCGAGTGCTGCTCCTCGGGAGGGAGAGCCACGGCATCAAAAGCAAAGAGCCACCAGATGCTGGCTTGCCTTTTCCTGGTGTCCATGGCTTTCCAAGAGAGACCTCTGCGATCAGTAATAGCTGGTGATGCTGCTGGCACAGACTGTAAATGTATTTTTGCTGAACATTTTGACATTTTTGCAGTTTCTGTCAAAACTTTGGCCCTGCCTTGCTCTTACCCATGTGAGCAATCTGTACATTCACATGTGGTAACTTAAGAGCCTTCTTGTGTGGGTAATACTTGCAGGGCCAGATTCAGGCCTTAAATATTGTGAAATATCCCCATCAATGAGTTTATAACAAAACCAGTTGTTTTATACATATATTTATATTTATATCTTTGTTTAATGCAGCTGGGGTATCCTCTTCTTAGGCAAGCATCATTTACCTTATCTATTTATATGAAATGATTGCAAAGAAGTTAAAACATCTAAGAGCTTTTAATGCCTTAGAAGGATTTATAAGCTCCTTGACAGTTAAAATCTACTTAAGTAAATATGTCCATTGCTGCTGAATGTAACTTTTAATAAAGTATGTCATTTTATATATGTCTGTCTCACTTTTTTTTGGTGCTGAAGTGTGGGGAAATGCATGTTCTGAAACGAAGACTGCTGGGAAACCCAGGCTGGTGTCTTGGATGGGGGACCAGGCCATGGGGGTGCATCCCTTTCTTCAGGTGGTATCACTACAGTCCTGAATGGGTGGAGGCTGAACCCAGTGATGAAAGCAAGGATTTGTTTTATTTCAGGGACAAATTATTCTATTCAGGATGTTGGGCTGGATTGCCCTTTTTTACACCTTTTTTTTTTCAAGTAGCATGTTGAGAGAAAGACTGAGGGCTTTCCCCTCTCTGCTAGGTGAAAGAGTTGAAGAAGGCAAACAGCCTAAACCCACTGTCTCTCTCAACTGAGACAGCTCAGGCTGAGGAAGTCTGTGGTCTTGTCCAAAAAAAAGAAGCACCCTAAAAGCCTGTGGCAGGTAAACTACAACATACAAGTGGGGTGTTTTTCTTTTTTCCCCAGGTGTTTTTATTACAGAAAGTCAGTATTTGTGACGATGCGAATGAAAACTTCTTAGTGAGAAAAAGCCTCCTAATTAATTAATAAGAAAAATCCTATTAAATAGAGCATGCTGTTTCTCCTGTGCCCTCCTTATACCAACTTGCTGTGGGTTTGAGTAGAATTAACTTTCTTTTCTATTCTCTGGTATGAATTTAGGGTTAAATAGAAAGGAGCTTGTTTGCTACTAAGTTAATTAGATGGTCCTGCAAAAAGGATATCCTAAGAGAAAAGGACGTTTCATGCAGTGAGCTTTCAACCTAATATTACAGTTATATTTAAAAACAAGAAGCCCCCGAACCAACATTAAGCTCCTAAGCCCAAATGGGAGCAGCTTTGTGTGCAGGCCTGAGAACCTAATGCCAAGGCTCTTCTTTTTCAACGTGTTTTCCCCAAAGGTACATTTTAATTCAGGAGGCATTTCAGGGAGGAAACCTCTCCCTCGGCGCTGTCTGTGTGGCCTGCAAGTGGATCCGGCCCCTCCATTGCCACTGCTGTGACAAAAGGATCTGCAGACAAGGATGTTGCCTTTGGGAAGGGCATCCTTGTGTTTTTGGGGAGGGTGGCCTAGTTTATTTTTAAGGGGAGAAAACTGAGATTTAAGGCTCGCAACCGTCCCAGGGTGCCCGCAGCACAACTCCTGTTTGCAGGTGCCCATGCTGAACACCCCGTACTTGCACAAAATCCCTCACAGTTACTCAGAAGAAACTTGGAGCTGTAGGGATTTTAAACGTGCAGTGGTGTATTGCTGTCATCAGCTCACACTTGCCTGCTCTATTCACATGCTGCATTTTTCTTAGTCCAAAATGCAGAAAGCTGCAAGGCACGAGACAAATAGCCTTTATAACTCTGCTATTTCAGCGTGTTTCTCTTGCTGCAAACANTCTATAGCCTGTTAAACTAACTGTGGGGATGGCAAGGCTGATATGAAGAGATGAATGTCTTTTCTTCCACATTTTAACTGAATCTGCTGGGATAAAACAGCTGCCCTGGTGGTGGGAGCCAGCTGACATCCACTGGCTGAGCCCCAGCCCTGCGGTGGCTTGTGGTGGACAAGGGCACTGTCACAGCCATCCCGTTGCCTCGGGAAGAAGGGATCAGGCCCGGTGCCATGGCCAGCAGCAGNTGTCTGTGTGGCCTGCAAGTGGATCCGGCCCCTCCATTGCCACTGCTGTGACAAAAGGATCTGCAGACAAGGATGTTGCCTTTGGAAAGGGCATCCTTGTGTTTTTGGGGAGGGTGGCCTAGTTTATTTTTAAGGGGAGAAAACTGAGATTTAAGGCTCGCAACCGTCCCAGGGTGCCCGCAGCACAACTCCTGTTTGCAGGTGCCCATGCTGAACACCCCGTACTTGCACAAAATCCCTCACAGTTACTCAGAAGAAACTTGGAGCTGTAGGGATTTTAAACGTGCAGTGGTGTATTGCTGTCATCAGCTCACACTTGCCTGCTCTATTCACATGCTGCATTTTTCTTAGTCCAAAATGCAGAAAGCTGCAAGGCACGAGACAAATAGCCTTTATAACTCTGCTATTTCAGCGTGTTTCTCTTGCTGCAAACAGCCAACACTTACCCTTTTTTTTTGTAGTGTGTTTCTTACTCCATGGCACACATCTCCACGTCTCCACCTTCAGGTGAGGTGAGACCTGGGCACGTCCAGAACTGCCGGAGAAGCCAAATCAATAAGCTAATTGTGTAGGAACATGGTCAAACTGGCAGTTTCTTGTTCTGATGACTTAATAACTCTGCTCAAATGTTGTAGATCATCAACATCCAATATCTGACTTGCTACAAGCAGGAGGTTTACTTGNGCCAGCAGCAGGGAGCAGCCATGTGGCCCTTGCCAAGGCAATACATGCCCATGTGCAAGGCTGTGGGGTCAGCTGAGCCACGGCTTTGCGTGGGGCCTGTCACCCTCCCTTTCAAAACCCTGCAATTCCATCTGAATGGCAGGAGCCCTGTGGGGATCCACTTACAGCCTGAAGGCTCCAATTCCCTTTAAAAAACCCTGCCTTCTGGCCCCCCAGTCTCCACTGTGCTCTATAGGCTTTGTTCCCAGTAAGGCTGCCACAAAAACCATGGACTCTGGCACGTCACCATCATTTCTTGTAGTGGCCTTCAACTGGGATATGCCAACCTGAATTTCACAATCATCTCCTGGGAGCACTTGCTCCTTTACCAAAGGGTATAATCCCTTGCTCTTCTCTGTTGTTCTGAACTCAGGCTCTATTTGTAGAGACCCACAGTCATGTTCAGCAGAGCACAGGGCAGCTTCAAAAGGGGGTTTGAAAAAACCCATTTTCAGTCCTGAGCTGGTGCTGGATGACAGAAGCTGGCTCAGAGTTTGTACTATTTTTTTTCCAAGCCATCTTTTGCTGGCTCTGAGGTTGGTTCCGGCCCATTTGTGACCCACCAGGGAGCTGTAACTGCAGCTTTAACTGGCACGAGAGTTTTCACCCTAATTTGATAAAGCCTCCGAAAAACCCTCCCAAACCCTTCGTGTTTCTGCTTTAGGAGCTGAGGGTGTTTGTGTTCTGTGGGACAGTGTGTGGTTTGCACACAGGCAACTCAATCCGAGGGTATTTGGGAACACTGGCTCGCAGGAACACGGGCGGGTTGGCTGCGGCCCTAAACAAGCAAAGCTGGTGTGAGCGCTGCCGTCCCATGTGAAATGCAGATTTTTCTGCCTGTGGCAGGACTTTGCTGCTGAAAAAGAGGAGTCAAGAGAGGAGAGTTTGGCCCCCAGAGCTGTCACGCTCTTCCCATGCAAGTGTAAGCATCTGCCTAGGTCCCTGGGATCTTCAGCCTGGGATGTGGGAAGATGCTGGCATGGTATCCTGCCCCCAGACACAGATTGTGTTACACATACACGTTATTGTGCAGAAAAAGGGAAGGAAGGAAGGAAACTTCAAGGGAAAGCACAAGGCTCCAAGAAAATGTTGTCAGAGATGGTTATTTTACTGGTGGGATGTACTGAAAGTTTTAAATTTTGAGTTATTGTCAAGAGTTAGTGTTACCAGAAGTTGGCTATCTACATCTTTGTCAATCTTTGATGTCTTTTCAGAAGAGAGGATTTAGCCAGAAGCTGCTGATCCAATGAGAAGTCTATTGCTCAAAGTCCTTGGTGTGTGAAATCTGGGTTTTTTGCAACTTTGTCCACAGCACCCACTCACTTGGGATGAGTGCTCTTTTACATGGTTAGCAGAGATCTAAATAAATACAGAAATATAAACCGAGCTGGAAATTTACTGAGTACAAGCTGTCTTGCAAAATTGCCTGTGTTTCCTGGCTCTGGAGGGGATGGAAATACCACAAAACTAGCTTCTCTCATAGTAATGTGATACTTCTGCTTCCGGGCTGGGCTGAAAGCAGGAGGTGGAAGCGTGTTCAAGAGAGGAAAAAGAAGAACAAGAGTAAATTATAGCCAAACTCATTTCTTACATGGCAAAGTCAAACTATTAATGAGAATTATCAAAGGGGCCATTGTGATCATCTACTCAAACACCTTGTATAGTGCAGGCTGTAGAGTTTATCCACCTGATTCTCTGTAAGCTGTGGCATAGAGCTGGAAAAGGTAGCTAACCTGGCTTGGAAGTCTTCATGGATATCCACAGCAATAATGCCCGTGGTGTGAGCATTAGGAGAAGATGGCTGGGAGTTCAGGACACTGCACAGCTCCTCTCCTCTGACCCAACCTCCAGCATGGCACTTCACCTTCCTCAGGGTGAGCGGGGACATGATCCAACCTGCCTTTGTCACTGCTGACCCCACAGCTTTCAGCAACTCCCTCTAAAGAGAAGAGGGAAGGGCTGTGTCCTCAGCACTGCCCATGTCCTGGGTGTCCCCTCCTGCCTTTGCCAGAAAACGTCCTATTAACAGCATCTTCTGGGAACTGATAGAGACCACACATGTCCTTTCAGTCAGGCCAGCAAATAACCTTCAGCTAAGTCTGCCCAGGGCTGTTTTGGATCTGGTGATCTGCATTTAGAAATAGTCTCGGTATTTTTAAATGTCGCCTGAAGCCATTTGGTTCCCTCTTCATTTTATGTTTCGATTGTCATTTATAACTTATTATAGAAGCTATTCAAAAGCCAGACAGGCATTGGAGGGGAAGCGAGTGAGTCCTGAGCCGCAACACACTGAAACCTCTGAGAGTCTTGCCCTGGCTTTCAAAGGGCACCAAGGGAGCCCAAAGGGCTGCAGCTCTGCGGGATCCTGGCTCTGGGACACACCCTGGGGCCGGGCATTTGCTCTTGGCCGGAGCCAGGCAAGCCTCTGACTCGTGAGAGGGGGGCAGCTCTCCCAGCCTGGCCACAAGGAGGTCAAACTGATGTGCTCAGGTCACCGGTGCGTGAGCAAATGACTCATCCCAGATTTTCCTGGCTCCTAAACCTTTGCTCAGACTGCAAGGCTGCTTAATGACTTAGCAGGGCTCTGAGGAGGAAAGCTATAAATTGCAAACACGCTATGGCTAAATGACTGGCGAGGGTGTTTTCCACGCACCATTTGTGAACCTAGGAGAGCTAATTAGTGCCTGGGAGTTTCTGGCAGTGTGGGGAAAGTGATTGTTTGATGAAGCAATGGCTTCAGTTAAAAAAA
>VXBX01002337.1:1558453-1614003 GCA_013400415.1 Scytalopus superciliaris | reverse complement strand
AAAAAAAAAAAAAGAAAAAAAAAGAAAAAAAAGACTCAGAGCAGGATTGTCACAGCGTGCCAGTCTCCCAGCAGGTGCAGCACCTCACCAGGGCCACCTTTTAGAAACACTCCGTCAGCTTAAAGCCTTTGCTTCGCAGCTGGAATTGATCTCGTTTAATTTCTCCAGTCAAGCGACCAGGAGATGTTCTCAGGTGATCCGAATTCCTGCTTTTACGAGCGGCAATAGGCTGGGCGGGGCATGAGGTGGTGTCAGAGACCTGGTGTGGAGAAAGGAGCCGAGACTCGGCAATCAGGCAAAAGCAGCCCCTGTCAGGCTGGGGCTGAGGGCATCTCACTTTCTTCTGCTGTCCTTCACCCACCTCGGGATCACCGATTTGTCCTCATGTCCAGCTCAGGATAAAAACACTGTTGGGTGTAAATGCACAGGTTTTAAATGTGCGCGATGCAGACTGAAACCCAGCAGTGCCAGTTCGGAACGGAGGAATCCACAATGACCTCCATCAAAAGTCCTGCTCGTGCAGTTATGAACTGTATAAAACTGTATAAACCAGAGCTGCTACTGGAAAATGTCCCCTTGGAACGGGACCTCCGTGGATCTGAAGACTTTCAGTGGCTCTGGCTCATCGTCAGGGCTCGTCCACCAGATTTCCATTGCTTGTTCTCAAAAGCAGATCTCTGCTGTATTTTTAAGGTTATTTTAAAGACAATATTTATATTTTTCCCAACTCTCTCGATTAGAGAATGTGTGTAGAGGTGAATGTGTGTAGAGACACCTGGAATGGAATGGAATGGAATGGAATGGAATGGAATGGAATGGAATGGAATGGAATGGAATGGAATGGAACACTTGCTGGAGTCAGTGAAAACCTGGCTATTGGCTGCAGTGGACTTTGTGTTTGGCCCTCACACTAAACTGTCCTACATGTCCTAACTAGCATCTCATATCCCTGGACATTTCTTTTCCCTTCCCCATCCATTTCACATGTTTAGTACACACCCATGAGCAGCTGAATGTGGAAGAAGGGAGAAGCCTGAGATAAGTTAGGCAGGTCAATTGAATAGGGTAGAACAGAACACAGAGAATACTTCAGTTGGAAGGGACTCAAACGGATCATGAAGTCCAACTACCTGAGCACTTCAGGGCTGACCAAAAGGTTAAGGTGTGTTGTTAAGGGCATCGTCCAAATGCCTCTCAAACACTGACAGGCTCCGGGCATGGAGAGCCTAGAAAGCCTGTTGTGGTGTCTGACCATCTTCTCAGTAAAGGAATGTTTCCTAATGTCCAGTCTAGCCCCACCCTGGCACAGCTTTGACCCATTCCCATGGGTCCTATTGCTGGATACCAGGGAGAACTGCTCACCAAAACCTCTTGCAGAGGAGAAGATGACAGAGGGATGCTTGGTGGTCTCCTGTGTACCTGGGTGATGACACATTTTCTCTCAGCTTTGTCAGTCTGAGGTCTCTGTGTGCAGAACCGTGGGAGGAGAAGAAGAGAACGGGTGCAATGAATGGACAAAACATCAAGAAGCTGCCACTACCTGCCTGGACCAGAGAGCTAGGAAGGAATTCAGGGCTGGTCCCACCTAATGAACCACTTCAGCTGTTGCATGGAGCAAACAAGAAGCCATTGCCTTGGCTCTGAACCTCTCCTATATGCTTCAGTCCTTCCTCAACATGTCTGGCCAGGTCCTCAGCTCGTGTAGATGAGAGCCACCCCTTTGAAACCACTGCGATGACCTGCTGCAGCTGCGAGTTTGACACTGCCCCGTCCTGCAGCTCACCCAGCTGTGTTTGATTTACATCTGCATCTGCCTGGAAGTTCACGTCAAAGGAAGGAAGGGGTAGAAGCAGTGCAGGAGGGATGGCTTGGAAAATGCCCTCTGCTGGAGGGAGCCAAGCCCCACGGAAGGCGAGTCAGGCACTGATTTTCTCCCTCTTCCCTCACCCTGATGATGCCAAGCTTCCTGCAACTACTGATTATGGTGATTATAGTGTTTCTGGTGTGTATGTGTTTGTGCACACGTGTGCAGTGGTTTCTTGCTAAACCCGCTTCAGTTGGACACTGCCAGATGGTACAAAAGCTTACCGGAATTACATTTTCAAATAAACCACAGGCTTGGATGAGCTAATGTTGTTCCACATAAAAAGCCACAAAATTCAACAAAGTGATGTTGTTTCAAGAACGAGAACATGTCAAACGAGAGAACCATCCGGTCGGCTCTGAAAGAGCCACACACTCCCCCTCTCTTGCTTTTCGGAGCTGTTTACGTACGCACACGGGGCACCCGGCGCTGCAGCTCGGCTTAAACACCAAACACCCCCCTGCAGCTGATCTCTGCGGACCAGGGCCTTGGCAGAAGTGCTGCAGGAACCACATCTGCTTGTAAGCCTTCCTGTTTTATTTTAACCACTCCTGAAAGGCTGGTGGCCCTGAAGGAACTCTTTCTCTGCTAAGACAGGTACACCACCACTGCTGGGGGACGTGGCTCCAGGGAGAGGTCCTCACTGTCATCAACAGGGCAAAGGGGGTGACCTCCTGCTCAGCTCTCACTGCCCAGAAGCTTGGAGGCATTCTGGGATTCAAACTGGAAGCAGTTGCCCGTTTTATATGTAGCCCTCTGCTGTCACAGCTCTGCCAGAAGTGATTGCTCCAGGTGGGGCAAGGATGAGCAATTTGGACACCAAGGGACAAAGCAGCAAAAGGACTTTCAGCACTGCAGTGGGTCCCGCTCTGCTGCATCCAAAGTTGCAGCCCCAGAGGTCTTCCCTCTCTCGAGTGCCTGCAGGGGGGGAGCCATAAGGCCATCAGCAACAGAAGCTGAGCAGGGTGAGGATGCAAGTCAGCCCCAAGAAGAGAGCCCTGCCCAAAGATTCACCTCTCCCCGCATCACCGCCGCCCCGAGCTGCCTGTCAGGATATGTAACTTCTCCTGTGCATTTAGCCCCAGACAGCCCTATGCTGGCATAAATAGCTCTGTGATTAAATAACGAATTGGCAAAAGCCTTCTCTCCCCAGGGAAAGCCACCGCCTGTCTGTGGCCAGGGAGCCTTGGCCGGGCTAAGGATGTGCGGCGGAGCTGCTGGGGGAAGCGAGCCCAGCGCTGGGGTCCAGCAGCCACAGCTCAGCCTCCCACGGCATCCTGGCAGAGAGGGCTGTGTCTGCAAAGGGCCTTCAGCCTTGCAACGGTGAGACTTGCAGCTCCTCAGCTGCAGGACCCAAAAGCAGAGCGCAGAGAGGGGCCAGTCCTGCAGCCAGGCAGAGGCCAGCGCCACCGCCCAGAGGACGCTCACCGGTGGTGCTGGAATTTCGCTCTGTCCCAGCACTGCAAGAAATACTGAAAGCCACGTTTAATGTAGCAAGAGCTGGGTTTACATTTTAAAATGCATGTTGCTATTGATGTCCTGCTGTGGGTGGTTGAGCAAGCACCGACTGGGGCTGATGGATGTTGCACCAGCCCGTCCTGCCTTGGGCTGAGGGTCTCTTTCTCTGGTTGCTTTTCATGCCTATTTTCAGCTGTTGCCATGCTGCCTATTTATTTCAGCCTGTTGTTTCCAGAGACATGGCCTTCCTGCTCCTGAGGAAGCATCCAAACACCAGCAGAGAGAGCAAAGACATGCAGCAAAGACTTTTTTTTTACCTCCTTAAACTCTCAAGCCTGCAGGATAGATTTTGTTTCAATTGCATCTTTATAAATAACTTTCTATTTCGCACTCACCTGTTCGTTTTCTGCCCTAGTTAGAATCAATATCACCGATAATTATCTGTCAGAGCGTTTATACATCACTGAAAGGTGACTAACAAGGAAAAGTCTTTTTATATATATATAAATGTTATTTTTTTTTAGACCACTTTAAGCGAATTAACCAACAACAAGAGATGGCAGATTGATGGAGACTAGGTACTAATTTTTACCCATGAATAAATGCATTCTTGCACGGAGAAGCAATCTGAGTCTTCCTGATAGCTTGACAGCCCCAGCAGAAGGGTCACCCTGTGGGACTGTGGCCTCTCTCCCTGAGCCATCCTGCCTGATGCACATCTGTGATGCTCCAGGGTGGCTGCCACATCCTTGGCTGCTCCCTGGATACCTGCATGTGCTCCTTCACCAGCCCTGCTCCCAGCAACCTGCCCCTCCAAGAGTGTTCTTCTTCTTCTTTCCTCCTCATCCTCCACCCAGCCCAAGTGTTTTCCTGTCTGACCTTCATATCTGATCCGTAATCTATGTTTGGAAAGTTTACTTTGTCAGCCAAAGGGACTGTCACTGGACCTGCTGCTAGAAGGATGAATGAATACCTTGGGTCAAAATGTATGTTTTAGTGGTGAGTTGTCCTGCCTCTCCTTTTAGTTCTTCCACCTCCTCTTGCACCAGCATAAAATGACCTTGTGAGCTGCTTCTTTGCTGGAAGCACCCAACTTATTCCTTGTTTGTACAGCACCAAGTGCTCTGGAGCCACCATCCGCTGTAGGAATGTCATCTTTTCTGGCATGTGAGCTGTAGATGCACAAACATGAAACCAAGGTCCCCAGCCTAAAGGTTTCTAGCTTAGGGAGGGGAATGGCTGGAAACAGGAGCACAGAGATGGCATGGCTTTCTGGGGCCATACAGGAGGTCAGCAGCAGAGCCAGGTTTGTGTTTCCTGGACTCCACTATGAGCACACACAGCATTGTGCTGCCAGCTTCCAAATGACCCAACTGACAGCTGGTGCTCCTGAGCTGTGACAGCCTGCTCAGGGTCTGGGTCCCAGCATGGGCATTTGTCAGGCCCGAGAGCTTGGTCCACAATGGGTAAAATCATCGCTTCTCTCTCCTCCCCACTCTCAAAGTGTCTTGGGGCTGGTTTTCCCATGCGAGCTTCACCTCCTGTGGCACTCAGGGCCACACAGGCCATTTGCTCTATGTGTAGGGGAGCAAATATTTATCATGGGAGCAAATACTCATCAGCAGTGAATCTCTTAGTGCCAAAGGATGACCTTTAGGTTCATCCTCAGAAAGAGTGGTCCTCCCATCTTGTGATGTGGCTGAGTGCCAGTCTCCCCTGACCATGGCGCTCCTTCTTGGGGGCACATGAGGGTTTTGGATGTAGGCTGTCGAGTGTTTTAGAGAAGAAGAGGAGGGAGAAGAAAAGCATTTCCACTTTTTCTCACTTTTCCTGTAGATTTTTTTGTTTTACTTGCTCTGGTTTCTTAAGATGGAGAAACACAACACGCATGGCCCACAAAATCTGGGATAACCTCACCAGTTTCAAGCAGGAGAGGCCAGAAAACCATACTCAACACAGAGGAGCCCACAGGGTGTCCCTGGCCCCACGCTGCTCCAGGGGTGAGGAATGAGTGCCATGGATGCAAAAGGTCACTCTGGGTCACCCAGAGAGTGATCTCATGATTCAAGGCAGGAGGGGCCGATTCACTGCTCTCAGCTGTGCTTCTTCATCCAGCACAGTGTGGGCGGTCCGCTTGGTTTCTCAACTCCCCTTTGGGGCACTGCCAATGAGGGCAACCCCGGGAGGACAAGGGCAGCTGGTGGTGACAGGGGCTTGCAAGAGAATGACACATGAAGCCCAAGTGGCCAAAAAGGTCAAAGGCATCCTGGCCTGGATCAAGAATAGCGTGGCCAGCAGGATGTGGGAAGTGATCCTGCCCCTGGACTGGGCACTGGTGAGGCCACACCTTGAGTGTTGTGTCCAGTTCTGGGCCCCTCAGCTCAGGAAAGATCTTGAGGGGCTGGAGCGGGGCCAGAGAAGGGCAACGAGGCTGGGGAAGGGACTGGGGCACAAGCCCTGTGGGGAGAGGCTGAGGGGGCTGGGGGGGTTTGGGCTGGAGAAGAGGAGGCTCAGAGGTGACCCCATCACTCTCTACAACTCCCTGACAGGAGGGTGTAGCCAGGTGAGGGTTGGTCTATTCTCCCATCAACCAGCAATAGGGCAAGAGGGCACTTAAGCTCTGCCAGGGGAGGTTTAGGTTGGATATTAAGAAGAAATTCTTTACAGAGAGAGTAATCAGGCATTGGAATGGCCTGCCCAGAGAGGGGGTGGATTCACCATCCCTGGAGGTTTTTAAGATGAGACTGGATGTGGCACTGAGTGCCATGGTCTGGTAATCACAATGGTGTTGGATCAAGGGTTGGGCTTGATGACCTCAGAGGTCTCTTCCAACCCTGCTGATTCCATGATTCTATGACTGCTCCTGGGAAGGCAAGCAGAATCCCTCCAGCCAGCTGGGATGCCCAGGTGCACAGTGAACTGCTGGGATTCAATCCTGCCATGGTACGTGGGGGCAAACCTCTGCCAGCAGCCCCCATCACCTTCCATGGCCTTTGGCTGTCTCCAATAAAAATATCCCTCTTCTCTGTGCCATGCAGCAGGCAGGCAGGCAGGGAGCTGCCTGCACCAGCTGGGCAGAGGGGCTCTCTTTTTCAGTTTATTGCGTGGCATCTATTTTAGCAAGTAGCTGCTCTCGAGAGGTTTTGATCATGGAAACACCTGCCCACTGCTGTGCTTGCCCCAGCCAGCCCTGGGCTCTGCAGGCAGCCAATGCCCCCACCCCATGCCCTTGTCTGGCAGAGCTTGTGCCTTCCCACGAAGCAGTCAGTCAGTCAGTCACTAAATTTGTCATGCCTTGAAACTGGGTCTTCCTATGTCACTGCAGAGGACCCCCTCTGCCTTCTTTAGGGGCATTTCAACCAAACCTTGTAAAAGCAGGTTTTGGGAAAAGGGATTCACATCCTCCCCACAGCCTATAAAATGAACAGCTCCAAACTGCAAGCCCCAGGGTGGGCTTATGCCTTGCTTCAGCTGCATTTGAGCTTTTATAATGTAGGTCCTGATATCCCACAGAGGGGCCTCCAAGGTGGAGCTGTGTTGTGTAGAGAGATAACAGCACACCCTCACAGCTGTGGAAGCAGCAAACATGCTATGGGGAAACTTGTTCTGGCTTGAGGGACGTTATGTCCAATCTCCTTTATCCATTGCACCTTTGAGCTCCAGCCTGTGGCTCCACACAGCATCCCTGTTTCCAGAAAATGGGATCATGGGAATGAGGGAGCAGGCACCTCAGTGGGGTTCTGCACTGCAGAGGGGATCAGCCCTCAACACAGAAATGGAAGGAGGTCCAGGAGTTAAGGGTCCCTGATGCTTTCGTTTTCAGAGTCAATCAGCAATTCTGGCTGCCTTCATTTGGGGTCCATCTCAGCACAGCTTCAGCAGATCTGGCTTGAAGAGGCTTCAGAGCCCTCTTGCTCTGAAAGGTAAGGCCTCTGCAGGCTTTTCAGGTGAGGAGAAAGAATGAGGTTCAACCTCTGCTGAAAAGTGCAGTCCAGGAAGGCAGCTGTGAATGGTCCCTCGAGGCTCTCCCTGCTGCAGTTGGCCTCATCCTCCTGCTGCCAGCTCAGCAGCATCCCCCTGGCACAGAGGGCTGCCATGGTGCATGAGCAGTGACAGAACAGTTTCTGTGTGTCACAGCTGTCCCCGTGTCCCCTGTGGGATGTGTTCAGGCCAGGGCTGGAATGGATGGCTGTGGTGGTGGCATGAAACCCTGTCTAGGGAGGGCAGGGAATAAGCTAAGCACCCTGCAAAGCGACTTTGGTGTCTGACAGCTATAATCAGATTTCTCCTGCTCCCACTCTCTTCTGGCATGAAGTCTATTTGGTGGGAAGAATGTCCCTGATACTTCCCATGGTTGGTCATTTTCTCACTACTTCTTCAGTCCCAAATCCTCTCTTATTAGACCAGGACCCAGATGGATGCTGGAGGACATTAGGCAGCAGCCTTCCCGTGGATGGCAGGTCCTGCCTCTCACATAACTTTTCTCCTGGAGGGTCTGCTTTCCTCCTGGCAGCCTGCCCAGGCACTGCCACAGCTCAGGGACAGCTCTGAGTCCCAGGGGTCTTGGCAGAGAGACCCTTCCCTGGTGCACCCACAGAGCTCCACAGAATATTCTGAGATGGAAGGGACCCACAGGGATCATCGAGCCCAGGTTTCTGGCCACCACCATCCCCACTGATGTGCCACTCACCTAAGACACCACCACAGTAACAGATCTGTGCCCTTTTGCCTCTGAAAACAAAGCTGCAAAGTGATGGTGAAAAGCAGTAAGACAGAGGGAAGGAGTGCAGGACTTCAGCTTGCCTCTCGCTGTGTCTCTGGCTGCTGGGTCGAGCTGTTTGCTCAGCCAGCCCTGGGATGGTGCAAACCAGCCCGGCTGCCAATTGACGTCAGAGGAGCGCTGGTGGTTTGTGTGAGCTGAGGGACTGCTTCTGCTCAAGGTGGGTTTCCAACACCACACAGAAATGTTCAAATCCCCCCACTTCCCCTCCCTCTGCTCCAGGAAACAAGTGCCTCATTTCATTCATTGGCCGGTTTGGTTATGGCACGAATCCCGCCCATATTTTGGCTACTTGGATGTTTGCTGAGGACCAAGCAACACAGATAATACCAGCAAAGAGCAGGGCAGTGAAAAAAGAGGGGGAAAATAGGGTGAAGCCAAGTTTAATCTCCCCTGCCTCAGTTTGTGCCACATGTTTGCAGACAGGACTTAAGCCACGGGGTTTTTTTCTTCTCACATCGCCTGCGATGTTTTTGAGGCTTGCGAAAAAGCGAGATGCTGAGCTCCTGCCATCCTTCTTCTCTTCCTCTTCAAATCGCTGCATTCAAAATGTGTCTGGGCTAAGGGAGTTCATTTGAACTGGGTGCATTTCCTTTTGACTGCTCAAGTTTTCCTTCAGCCGCTTTATTTTGTGTTACTCTTATTAGCTACAACCCCCCAGTTTTCTCTTGTCTCCGTGCAGATTTGACAGTGCCAATGTCAGTCCATTTTCCCTGAGCCCAGACCAATGATTTAACTGCAACATATCTTTCCAAAGCCAGAGCGATTCCTATGGGGTGTGCTCGGACAAGTCAGTGCATTAACATCCATCAGCTTTGTGTCAGGCCTGTGCTCTTGAATCAGTCCTTATGTATTGCTGCCAGCCTCTTCAAGATTGTCCAAAACAAACATGCTTTGGGTGAGATCAGTGCACAGACCGTCACGTGAAACGCTCTGTGATAACAACTGCCTGTGTGTTTGCTTTCATACGGCATTGACTCTTATTGCCCTGATTATTTTTAGTCCTTAATCAATCCACTTTCTTTAATAGCTGGTGTTGACTTTAGTGTGCTGCAGCAGGACTAATCATGCTTTCTATTAAGGATGGGAAATATTGGTTAGCCCACAGCTAGGAGCAAGTGAGAATGTATTTCCCACCACTGAACCAAGCACAAAGTTTCTCATCATTTCAGAGGCCTTGAATCAGGTCCTTACATAGCCACTGAAAGAAAAACCCTATCAAACTCCAAACCAACCCAAAACAACACATCCCTTTCAGTAGAAAAGCCTTACAGGAAGATGTGCCATGCTCAGACAAAGACGAATCAAACAAGTCTTTTTTATTCTGCTCCTCTGCCTGCTCTTTTCCCTCTGGGGGGAAGGATTTGTGGCCCTGAAGATGTCTGGAGATGAAGAGTGGAGTTCCAGCTGGAGTGAAAATGGCATTCCCATACTTGAGAGAAGAGGTGAGGGAGAGGACACACCCCCAGCAGGATGACTTTGAAGAGTACACCAGGTTTTCAGAGCTGTTTGGAAACGTGGGATACGCAGTAAATTCATGAGGAGGTGAGTGTTAAATGGAACATGTCACCGGGTTTCATATTTTGACACACAGCTGCCCAAGTCAAGCCATGCCATGATTCAGGCCTTTTTTTTGCATTCACACAAGGCCATACACCTGCACAAAGCTGTGACTTTTCCAACCACAGTGGGTTTTGGTGTAGTTTAATACAAGTTCATGTGCAGACTTCATGCCTTGTAGCACCTCCCCACCTCCCTCTGCGAGAGCACGTGTGCCCACATGGACATAGGTACAGCTCCTGCATGGCTCTCTTGCTCAGTGCAACACCTGAGCAGAGAGGGGTCCCTGGTTGCCTGCAGGTCCTGAATTTTCCCTTATTCAGGTGTAATTTCCAGGGACTTTGATGGTGACAAGGCCTGCCTGTTCCTACTGTGCCGTAGCTGCTCTTGGCTAATGAAATTCCCTTGTTGTGTACTAGCAGGCAATCAGCCTGTGGGATTTTCAAGCGCTGGCTCTCTGGAATTTTTTGACAAATTGCTGTGAACAACAGTGTAATCAGTGACTGGAAAACCCAGAAGTCTCAGGAGTCAGTCTACAAACTGTGCCTCCCCTGCCCTGGCTAAGCAGGAGCTGCTCGTACAAAGCCCACAGACCTGGCACCTTTTGCAGGGCTGCTGGAGGATGTGCCAGGAAAAGTCCCATCTATTTGGAAAATGGAGAAGCGAAAGAATCACTGAAACATGGGTGGAGCGAGTGAGAAAAGTTTTATTAGAAATAAAGTGGAGATGCAGCTCCTGCTAATTCAGGAGTGCAGACTTGCCAGCTGAGATCCTAGAATTTCCCTTGGTGGAATCTGCAAACAGTAGCCTTAACAAAATGTATATGGATATATGAGTACAGCACATAAACTGCCCTTCCCCACACCCCAGTCCAGTCAGGTTGCAAAATTGAACTCCTTTGGTGACAACGAAGTCTATCAGGAAGAATCCTGGCTGACCTGATGCAGTTCAGGAGACTTGGACCAGCCAGGAGAAGCCCATGGACAAATACACTAATTTGAATTTTCCTGACCTAACAACACCTTGGATCACAAAAATCTGAAGTGTTTAGAGTGCCTGATTCACGGTGGTTTATTTTCTGTGCTTTTTCACTATTTCCCAGCATGCTGGCAGTAAAATGGAATAGGAGACTTGTTTTTTCCATGAGCTCCCCTTGGTTCCCTCATGAGCCTGCTGCTCACCTGTCTGGATTTGCAAGGTGGAAAGGAAAGTGTAAATGTCTATATTCTTTTCAGTGTGATTGCTCCCTAAACCATCCACCAAATTCCTGGTGACTAAGTCAGTATAAGTGGGGATAGCTGCAGGGCTTGGTTGCCTTGGGTGCACTGTGGATCTGAGCCGCCAACTTTCCCTGCCCTCCCCTGTGTCAGCACTGGCAGCTGTGCAGCTCAAAGAAAATGTCCCAAAAAAGACATGAGGGTGGCTTTCACACCCCTCTGCATGCAAGCAGCTCCAGCTCCAGTAGTGATGCTCCCAGTCAACCTGATGGAGGGCAGATCAGGGAAAGGCTTCCTCTCATCACAGTTTTGGTAAAAGAGAAATCCCACATTGAACCGAGGAGAAATCCCTCTTCAGTCGTCTTTGGGCCAATTAAAAATAGTTCTCTTTACACAGCCCTGGGAGTGAAATGGGGTTAAAAAGCCTGCCTTGCTCAAACATCTCATTTCTTGAAGCCGAGGGCTGCCTTAATCAGCGTTGCTCTCTACACCCCTTGTAACTCGAGGTCAGCTCGTCATTCATAATCCATCTCGCTGAAGGAGAGGTGTGTATTCAAACCACCCTCTGCAGGTTATTCTCCCAGCTCAGGCTGGGCTCCTGCTCCCATTCAGTGTCTGGCTCTCAGAGCCCGTGCCAGGCAGCAATACCTGGGGGCACCTGCATGAAGCAGGGGGTCATTGTGAGCTCTGCTGGGTCTCAGCTCCACACTGCAGCCATCACTGGCCCTGGGGGCTGTGCTCTGGTGTGAAGATGGCTTTGTGGAGTGGGAAAGCATTGCTGTACAAATTAAACAGGCATTGCCTGTAGCTTCTTGAAAAAGAAAGGAAAAGAAAATCCCCAGCTCCCCCCCTAACAAGTGTGAAGTTTAGATGAGCTTTTGAACTGTTTGCTTGGACAAAGGCACAGAAACCAGGTGCAAAAACCAAAAGAAAAATGTGCCCCAGTCTTTGTAGGCGCAATCATTTTTTATAATATTTGACCAGAGAGGCAATTTAGTGGAGGATAAATGCTACTGAGTAGTGATTACAGGAGGAAGCAGTGGAGCAGAAAGCAAAAACCTCTGGGGAGTGGGAAACTGCAGAGACCTGAGACGGGTTAGCCCAAAATTCATCTTCTTGGAACCCTTGCCACGGGTTCTACAGTCCGTGCATGGATGAACTCAAGAAGATGTTGCCTGCTGAGCATCTGGCACTGCCTGACGTGACACAGGACAGGGTGTCCATGTGCTCAGAACAACTTGGCCCTGCCTCGGGATTTATGTTACAGGCTGAGAGCGGGAGAGATGCTCGCCCTCAGCTGCCTGAGCCCGGCAGGGAGTGGCAGGTCTGCAGTGCCAGCCGTGCCACCCGGAGCCTTAAGGAGGTTTCGGGACTCAGCCCGGGACTGAGCTGCTGTTGTTCCTCTGCGCCTCCCTCGGATCCCCCCAAGCCAACACCCTTCGCTAAGACCGAGAAACATTTTCCAGACGCAAGCAATGTGTACGTGTGTGGGTGGGTGGGGTGCAGGGGACTATGAAAATTTCAAGGGGAGGTATGACATCCTGGCTTTCTAAATATAGGGGGCCTGAGCTGCGGCTCCTCTCACACGCTAGCGGCGCGCTTTCTCTTTCGAAAGGCCCCCAAAGCAAATATCGCACTGGCTGGTGGCATGGAAAAGGAAAGAGAGAAAAAAAAAAAAAGGAGAATAAAAGCCTAGACAAAAAAAATGAGTGTTGCGAGCCGATCGCAGCTCCCGGCGCTCTGGTGCAGAGTTGTTTTTCAGGCAGAGCTCCAAGCGGTGCCCACGCAGAGCCGGCCGGGCCAGCGAGGCGCAGATGGCCATCACGTGAAGGCGGTGGTGGCACCAGTGGGCTGCTGGTGGCCCCAGCGTGGGGACAGTGAGCGGGTGGCAGCCCCGCTGTGGGGCCAGGACACATCAGCGCTTCCCCTTCGCCCACCAGCCCCTGCCCTTCCAGCGGCAGCGGGAGGGGGGAAAGGGGAGCCCACCCTGGCGGGGCTGAGAATGTGACATTTTGGCTCCGTGTGAGGCGCCACGTCTCGGTTCCCTTTTCGCTGCTTTGCTGTTGCTCTGGTATTTGCATAGCACAACAGCAAAATGCCTCAGAGCCAGAGGAGAGGGGTGGCTGCTGCTTCTCCTTTTAACAAAACAGGCAGTTATCCATGCAACACCATGGCTCCCTGCGTGTGCTCGGAAGTGGAGGAGTAGGCATGACACCGGGGGTCGTGGCCTTTGGAAAAGTTTGGCAGAACTGAATTTAATCGAGGCTGATGATCTTTAAGCCAAGCTATAAAATCCAGCAGAGAGTTAGATCCCAGTAATAGACCCTATTAGAGGGTCTAGTGCAGTCTATAGAAAGGATCTCCTCTCTATTAAATTCTCTAGGGCTTGAGTTCCCATTTACACAAAGGGCCCTTTTAGCTGTGTAAAGTGACCATAAAGTAGGTGTAAAAATGATTGATGCCATCTTTACAACCCCTTTACACTGGGAAAACAGTGTAAAGTGGCCAGGGTGCAAATGAGAATCACACCTGGGTTTGTGAGAGTAAATTACATCAAGCCCCTTCGAAAATTCTGTGTGTCCACAGAGCTTTAATCCTACCCCTTTCTTCAGAATTCACTGAGAAAATAAATTTCCAAGGCTTAAAAAAAACCCTGTTTTCTTCTTCAATACCTCTGTCCTTTCCAAGCCTTTTAGTCCCAGTATTTCCCCTGGTGCAGCCCATGCAGACTCTGACATTGGGAAAAGGCTGGGAGGTGTCTGAATATGCTGTGGTAGGTGAAAATCCTTTAATTAGTACTTTCCAAAGTACTTGATCCGGGCAAAACACCTGTTGTAAAACAATACCCAGGGGAAAACCAGTTCCAAAAGCTTCCATGTCTGTTTCCCCATCCCTCCTGTTTTGATTTTATGCCCCTGAGATACATAAAGAGGAAATAAAGACGCTAATCTTTGCTAGATCAAAATGCCCCATATTTATTCATTAAGCATATAAAACTCCAATGGAATACATGATGAATATCGCTTTTCTTCCAGAGCAAAGGGTTAAGTTGCATTGTGCTGATTAGTGAAGCCGTGGTGGCTGGCAGTGGAGGGTGTGCTGATATGGAGGTGCACAGCCAGCTAAGTGGAGCAGGCTCTGTTATCCACATCTCCCATCGACATGCTGAAGGCATTTGCAGTGGCTCTGAGATCATCCCCACGGCGTCCTCCGTGCTCCAGAGCAGTCCTGGCAAATTTAAGCCCAGGGCTGAGCAGGCAAAGATGAGGGAACGCGAGCCCAGCCTCTGTGGGAGCTCAGCACCTGGGAGCTGACCCGAGACAGGGACTGCAAACGTGGGTGAGACAGAGGGCAAAGGATTAAGGGGACAAAAGGCCGGCTCTGGTGGAAACGCCGCTCGCCCAGGACTGGCCAGCCGTCTGCCACAACAGCTCGCTGCTGCCAGCCCGCACTCAGCACAGCTTAGGCTGCAGTGCTGCAGGCCAAGCTCTCTTCTCAACAGCAGGGGCATTTGGGATGGGCAGGGTGGGAAGCACGCCCTGCTCTGCCAGCAGAGCCTTCCTCTTGCTTTGCCAGCATCGGGGACCAGCGCACAGTGGTGAGGGGGGGAGCAAGCCCCTGAGCTCAGCCTCCCTTTGATCCCTTTCCTGCTTCTTGTTATCTTCCCTGTGGTGAGAAGCATCCACATCTTGGGCTGGAGGGAGGGCCAGGTGCACCAAGGGTGTGTCCTCTGCCTTGCACTTCCACAGAGACCACGGCTGGAGTCGTGTGAGGGACAGGGGCAAACCAACAGCTGAGTACAAGCAGCAGGCGAGAGCCAGCCCTCTGCACCCATCCCACACGGGAGGATGGTCCTGGCACAGGGCATGTTCCACCAGAGCTGTGGTAGATGGGCTCGTTCCTGGGTTATCCTGCATCATCAACCCACCCCCAGGCTCCACTGCTCGCCCTGAGCACGCCTGGGAGCCAGGCTGAGTACTTCAGATGGGTGGTGATGTGCAGGCAAGAGAACTGGGACCCTTGCAAGTGTGCCCTGCAGTCAGGCTTATGAGTGATTGTTACTTTTAGTTGCATTAAACAAAAGGTCGTTTGGAAGCCGATCTCAAGAACCTTCACCTTCTGAAGCTCCTCACCTTGCTGCTCAGCAGAGAACACCTTGGTGATGATGCTGTGTCTCTTCTAGAAGCACTTTCCATGACAAAAACTAGGGCCCACACACCCAACAGCATTCCAGGTGAGCCACTGGAGGCTTAATTACACTGTGATCTTCTGCTCCTGGAGGTATGCTGGTCTAGCCCTGGGCTGATGTGTGATCACCATATGGAAGACAGTTTTTGAGTAGGGTTAGAGCTCCTTACACAACTAGGTTTTGCCGGGCTGGGTCTTTGACTTCCTGATGGCTATTTTTGCTGCAGAGATGGAATGTTTTCCTCTTCTTTTATAATTTTCATTTTCTTCCTCCTTGCTAATGATTTTGGCACCGTTTTTCTGGCATGGGATTGCTCTGCCCCACCTCAGAGACACCCTTGCTCTGGCCAGGATCGGGAAAGCCCTAATCATGGCAGGATGTGAGCACCAGCTGTCTTGCTCTTGCATGGATATGTATCAGCAGGCAGCACAAAATGCTGCCAATTCAGAATTGCTCCTAAATTAGACGTCCATGCTGTGCAAGTGGAAATGACAGTTCAAGGGACAAACCAATATAGTCGTCTTGGTATAAGGCTAATATGACGTAAAGCACTTTTAGAGCTGCACTTTCAGGGTGAAAAAGCACTGTTTGAAGGTGCTCTGTTTTTCTATACCCATTAAGAAATCGTTATTCTTTTGCCCTCATCATTATAAATGATGTCTTTGGGAGACTGGCAGTCTCTTCTTGCTTCCCTCCCTCCACCCCATTTGAAAAACATTCATTGTTGCAGTGATACATCTTTCAGGGCTGTTGGCCCAACTCCACTGCTGGTGTATAAGGCTGATTGTCTTCAGAGGAGTTACACCAAAAATGCAGTTGGCCTTTTGTGCCTGGAGTATAATTGGTGGAACTGGCTAAAATCCGGGTTTGTGAGCCTGCAATTACAGCAACGTCGACATAGTTTTCAACATGATCAGTGATTCAGGGCCCTCCAATTTAGGAGTGCAACTCAAGGTTCCTGAAACTGATCTCTTCTTCCAAACTTCAGAAATCTGTCTGGGGTCTGAAGCAGGGCCCACCAAATCACCATTAGTCAGCTCACCCATATTGTTGTGTATTAGTAATTGGGTTAGGTAATCTATATAATTAGTGACTCTAAAACATCTTATCTGTATTTTATATGGCAGCCACCAATATATTCACTTTGCTGATGGTCTCAACTTGCATTTGAAGAGGCCTTGACCTTCCTTATTACTTCTCCAAATGCTTAATTCCCATCCAGTTAGTGGATTACACCCAGAGCATCAAGATGTGATGTATTCCCTAAGCCAGATCAGCATGGTTATAATTAAGCAGTTTGGATCTGGTAGAAATCGGTGTAGCTTCTCTGAAGGCAGGAGTGAAATGGACCCTATTTTGCAATGGCTGTAGCCCTGCAGATGAGTTCCTAATGATTTTATCTATGGCTATTAAAGATCCTCTTTGGTGATTATTTGTACAGCTGCATCTTTAGGACTTTGTGACCTCTACATAATCTCACAAGAGACCTTTCGCCAGAGCAGCCGTATGAAATGCTCTTAAAATGATCGAAAAACATATTCATTAAAACCGTGTGAACGTTTTTTTCTCGTCGGAAACCTTACAAACACTCATCCATGCCCAGTGTCTATGATGACAACGTGGTGGCATTTTGCATTCCCTGGCTGCAAACCCCCTGCCACCCTACACTTGCTGTTTCTGGCCTTGAGCAGCAGCCAGAGGGTGGAACCGAACGCCCACGTAGAAGACCTGGTATCTGTGTTTCCACATCACGAAGCACGTCAAGAGGCACACCAGGGCTGCCACCAGGTTGAGAGCCATCTGCAGAAGCAGGTACAGGTTGAGCATGCTGGTGAGGCTGCCACAGTCAGCTGCGTCCTGGTAGATGAAGCTCCTGCCCAGGGGATCTTCGGTGTCCAGTTTGCACTGGCAGGACTCGAGGACGGTGTCGCAGGTAAATCTTGTCATCTGCAAATAGTGGTGTGCTGCAAAAGCCACCGCCAAAACACAGGCAACCAGCGCCAGGGCACTCAGGAGGAAATACATCAGCTCAAAAAAAAGGGGGAAAAGGAATAGAATCATAGAATCATAGAATCATAGAATCATGGAATCGATTGGGTTGGAAAAGACCTCCAAGATCATCAAGTCCAACCCTTGGTCCAACTCCAGTCCTTTACCAGCTCAGGGCACTCAGTGCCATGTCCAAGCTCAGTTTAAAAACCTCCAGGGATGGTGAATCCACCCCCTCTCTGGGCAGGCCATTCCAAGGCCTGAGCACTCTCTCTGCAAAGAATTTTTTTCTAATATCTAACTTAAATTTCCCCTGGCAGAGCTCAAGCCCCCTTGTCCTATTGCTGATTGATGAGAGAAGAGACCAACCCTCACCTGGCTATAACTCCCCTTCAGGGAGTTATAGAGAGTGATGAGGTCCCCTCTGAGCCTCCTCTTCCCCAGCCCAAACCCCCCCAGCCCCCTCAGCCTCTCCCCACAGGGCTTGTGCCCCAGTCCCTTCCCCAGCCTCGTTGCCCTTCTCTGGCCCCGCTCCAGCCCCTCAAGATCTTTCCTGAGCTGAGGGGCCCAGAACTGGACACGACACTCAAGGTGTGGCCTCACCAATGCAGAGTCCAGGGGCAGGATCACTGCCCTGCTCCTTCTGGCCACGCTATTTTTGATACAGGAAGATGAAAGCACTTTTTCCAGCTGCTCAGGAGTTGAGGGACACACAAGGAATGCATGCACAAGGACTTCACAGGGAATGCATGCATCCAGGGTACTGTCTGGAGACTGGGTGCTTCAACAGCTGCAAGGCAGTCTAGCACGCCAAGTTCAGCAGTTCATCTCAAGAATTAATACATATTATATACATTGCACATTTTATATGAGTATTGCCTCTGAATTTTGAGACCTGGTGGGAGCACCAAGAAATTGGTGTCCCTACACAGCCAGAAGCTGAAAGGGAACATCTTCCCCTGCCATTGTACCTGCATTGGCAAGAGTTATAGTTGTTAGCTGAGTTAAATTAGTGCAGTTGCCTTGAAGCAGAGCTGAGCAGACTGGGGCTTGGGCTGACATCTTATCCCAGGCTGTGCTGAGCAGTAGCTGTTTCTGAAACTCTGCTCATGTGTCATTCCCAGCTCTTTGGTTTGCATGCCCAAACAAATCTGATTCACACTTGCAAATCAGGCAGTGAGGTGGCTGGTCTCCCACTTGTGGCCCTGTGAAGGCAACCAACCTCCTTGCTTCCCAGGCCCTGCTGTGGAACAGGAATGCCACGACAAAGTGTGTGCTGTGCTCAAGCTCCCCCCGAAAGTCACCCCATGAACGTGGAGAAGCCTTTCACAGGCGTGAAAGAGCAGCAAGCACCTTTCATTTCTCAGTGCTGCGGTGTGAGAAGGACAAGGGTCCGCTCGTGACGTCCACTGCTCCTTTCAACAGGGGCATCCCAAAAATAGGGTGGCTTTTATCAAGGGCAGCTCTGCAGAGTCCACCCCCACAAATGCATGGGAACTGGCAGCCACTCAGAGCCTTTGACACTCGGGGATGCACCTGAGAGCTTTGGATACCAGCACATATGGACTCCCCTTGCTTTTGATAGCTGGAACTGGCAGTTGCTGCACTGCATGCAGAATATGTGTGAATGTATATTAAAATCATACTCTGTGTTTAGCCAAAATAGCATTTTTGGTTCTGTTCAGCACTGTAAAAACATTTATTTTTCTTGGCGTCTTATCTGTCAGACACATGGCATGGTTGGGAATCTGTTATTTTAAACAGCAGCTTCTCTCTCTCTCTTAACCTCAATACCACAAGTAAAATATCAATATAAAAGCATTTTTTATGACCTTGAAGCTCCAAGTATGTATGTCTTGATAAAATTCACACTCCTGGTGTATTTGTCTTATATCTACACTGTGAATCAATCTTCTATTCAGTTGCTAGCTTGGAAAAAAAAATATTTGGGTTTATTGCAGGTCCTGAAGCACTATATACATTTTTCTCCTCATATCACTGAATTCTTACAGAAAGATCTTAGTTTCCAAGACTTGGTTACTATTCAATTTAATGACATCCCCTGCAGCCTTAAACCAAGGGCAGCTTCAAAATGAGGGTGGCTCTTATTAAATGCAATTACTTTACCCCTGCAGCTTTCGAGGCAAAGGTCCATGGGAAAGGTGAAGCTGGAAAACGAGGGCACCTCTTTGTGTAAAGCTCCCAGAAGATGGAGTGCTACTGACTGAGGGACTCCCTCCAAACACAGATGTGGTAATTCAGAGGCTGGTGGCATTCATTTAAAAGATGGTGCAAAGGTGTTTGATGGGCAAAAACAGAAAATGGGCCAACATGTTGGTTGTTGTGTGATGCAGAAGTCCTAGTGGAGCGGCTGGAAGTCCCTGGATCCAGCCCAGCAGAAGACAGAATCAGGCCTCCCTAATAAATGAGGTACTAAGCCAAGACTACACGATGTGCCTGATTCTCCCTTGGCAGGTATTTTATTTAGCTGCCAGCTTCTGTCCGAAGTCAGGACACAACTGCAGGAAATCCACAGCCCAAGACACGCTCCAGGTACAGTCAGCAAGAATCTGCCTGTTGTGTTCCTAAAAGGAAGGCAGTCTCAGCATCCAAACACACAGGCAGCTCTTGCAGTAATCCTCAGGGGCAAACGGAGGTGCGTGGGGGACACAGGGCAATTTCCAAATAGCTTATTATTCTCACAAGATGTTTGCAGAGGAATCTCTCTGTGAGCTGCTGAAAATGAACACATTTCCAAATATCAAAGGTGAGGCAAATGCAAACACTGTCTGTGAGGGAGCACAAGACGGTGAGTGCTGAGATCCCATCAGCAGATTCATCACATGTCAGACCTGGAGGCAACTTCAGCATCACAAATACTACTGCATGGTGGGCTCTGCCCAGGAACCAGGACTTGCCACTGGAAAACTGATTTTCAAGAGCCTCAGAGAGACAGGCACTGTGATAGCTGCTTAAATAGGAGAAAAGGGAAGCAGGGACAGCCAGTGTACGGTGAGGTCAGAGCATGGCAGCTCATCCTCCTTCAGGTTCCTCATATGGGGAAGAGACATTTTAGCAATATTTACTGGCAGTGGTTTTGCTCCATGGCCAAAAGAAACACCTAATGGATTGAGTTCCTTATGGAAAAGGCTTGTCATAATTACCAGAGGCAAAAGCAGGATGGTTTGCACATCAGGGGATCCCTTTTGAGGGTGGTGGTGGCTCAGGCACAAGCCTGTGCAGGGAACAGGAACCGTGGTGTGTCACAGCGTGGGCTGCTGGGGCTGGGTGGGCAGGAGGAGAGGCTGTCACTCCACTGTGGGAGATGTCATGATGAGGACCACAGTCAGAAATTAGCACATAGCCCAGGGAGTCCACAGGATGTCTCAAGACTTTCCTGTGTGAGCCTGGGACTGGCTGTTGTGCCCCCTGAAGAGCAAATCCACCCTCCTTTTGGGTGGTCTCCCTTTTTCACGGGGTGCTGTGGGTACCCACAACAGTCTCAGGAAGGGACTTCTGCCGAAAGCAATTCTCACACCTCCTTCTTTAACAGGATCCAGGGCCCATGCAAGTGTGAAATGAAAGAAGCAGCTGCCAAGAGGGAGGAAGGCACAGAGGACTTCATGAGTCTCCTCCTGTTTTCCACCCCAAGGGAGTCACTCGCAGTGGCCATAGGGACTAAAATCCCCAGGCCAATATATGTGTGATCCTCTTCCCGTGTGATCCTCTTCCCAAGTGATCCTTGGGCTATGCAAGGGATCTTGGGGTGCTTAATGCACTCCACGGAAGCCCAGACAAAATTTCCTTGTAGGATGTTGCTTGGCAGCCACGTGCAGCCTTGGTAGGAACCAGCCACCAGCCATGAGGACCTGGGCTGGGCAACAAGTCCCCAGAAGGACAGTCAGAGCAGACAGGGCTGAACTTGGTGCTGGATGAAGCATCAGGCCCTCAAGGAGAAGAGAACAAACCGTTGAACAATTGGCTTTGTCTCATGACTGTAATCTTGCACCCTCAGCCTTGTGGAGGAATAGCTAATGTTCGTTTCTAAATTCAGAGAGCACCTTTAACTCACATTTGAAGATTTGAAAAGTGATACTGGAGATGTGTGATCAAGACCCTGGCAGAGACTTATAGCTCCTGCTTTGTCAAAATATGTACATGCCCTGCAGCCAGAAATCATTTGTCCTGAGAGGCACCGTGGGATAACAGCTCCCAGAGGGGCCACGGCACAGGAATGGTGAACAGCCTGGCANGGGTATTGACTGAACCAGAAATCTTCCAAGGGAGATTTTAGCTCTAATTCTGCCGGGTGATGAGGAATGACCCATTTTACATCACCTGGGGAGCAATTTAAAAACGTTTCATCTCTCACGGGGGAGAGATGGTTCACCTTGCTCACTCTCGGGGTGGGTGGTGTTGCTAAGGGGTGGCAGAGACATCCCAGCCGCCCAGCCCGACGTGCCATTCCCGACACGAGGGATGACTCCCTTCCTGCAGGGATGCCAAGTTCCATTTAATGCTGCAGGGCAGGCAGTAAAAAGCCTGGCGTGGCAGCCCCCGCCCAGCCCAGCAGCTCCCTGGGCAGCACTAACACTGAACTGGGGGGTGCAGAGGTGACGGGGTGAGGATGTCAAGGCAGGCAAAGGGCAGAAACAATTGTTCTTCTTCTCCCTTTCTTTATGTAAGCATGGGAGCAGCTTGAGAAAGTCACAGAAGACACACCGGGGTCTAATTTCTAAGGGAGGACGGGTGCCAGCATTCCAAAAGCTGCTCCTTGCATTTTGTTCCCTTCTGCCTTTCTCGGTTTAATAATCACTGTTATTTTGTGCTGCTTGCGTCGGTATTTTTCTCAGTTATTATGTGTCTGCGAAATATTAAGAGCCCTGAAAATTACAATAATAAGAGAAAACAGCGCAGAAAAAAACGGTGTTAAAAACGAGCATTCTCAGCCTTGCCCTTCTAGTCGCTTACAGCGACAGCAAAGCAGTTTGGAGGCAAAGGTGGGGTGTGGTGCATAGTTTCTGCACCTCTCCTGCAACGCTCAGATGGGAATTCCCTGTGTGGGAGAATGCACGTCCTAATGCTTTCCTAATACTTTCCCGTTTAAAAAAATAAAACTTGATTGAAGTGGACACATTTTATGCCACTCTACTTCTTAGTCTGCTCGCTACCTCTGTTTAATCTACTTAAACTCTCAATCTTTCACTGAGTACTTCCCAAATTATTCCAGCTTTGTCTGTCTGAATCTCTTTGAAAGTCCTAAAACATGGCAAATGAAATGGTATCTTGTTCTGATTTGAAATGTTTGTTATCAGAGTTTCCCCTTTATAAGCTACAGTTTCTTCCTTGGCTGCCTGGAAAGTAACAGAAAACTATTCTTGCATTTCAGGTGCGTTTTCACTTGGTTTCCTGTGGTCTTAAAAATATCCCCTGTACCAACTGTTCTGATTATATTTGATGGCATAACAAACAAAAAAACTGTTCAAAAAAAAAAAGTCAAGGTACCTTTACTGTGAACTGCACACATGTCTTCTCATCGGGTTGGTACGAAATGCAGAGCATAACAAATCCCACCAAGGACACCAAGCAGACCTGCAAGGCAAGAGATATAAAATGTGTCAAGGTTAAAAAAAAAACCCACAAAAATGCCTTTTTCCAAGCCAAAACACCTTTCTGTGTAGCAGGGCCATAACTCAAGAAGCACTGTGGAAGAAAAGTCATCAAAGACACAGCCCAGCAATAGCCTCTAGGATGTGTGTCGAGTTTTTGTCTGTGCAACTAACTATCAAAAAAGAGCAAAAGGCTTATGAAGTTGAGCTTGCAAGCCCAAAGAGCACAATCCTATGTACCTCTGGGTGCTGACAGGGTTTTTGTGTCACCTGTGCAACTGTAAATCACTAACCAAAGATGCTGCTGGATAAGAGGCAGCACAGAGGCTTTCACTCTCTCCTGGAGTGGACACCTTACTTACACAACATCTATCTCCCCTGCAATCTAAAACTGTGTTTTAGCCCTGTGGCAGTAATTGCTGAAGGTTAACAG
This sequence comes from Scytalopus superciliaris, assembly GCA_013400415.1. Classification (NCBI taxonomy): domain Eukaryota; kingdom Metazoa; phylum Chordata; class Aves; order Passeriformes; family Rhinocryptidae; genus Scytalopus; species Scytalopus superciliaris. Next base: position 1,590,904 of record VXBX01002337.1, on the reverse strand, counting down.
CAATGGAAAAGTATTTATGCACTTCCCTATTCATTTAGCCATCTTTATTATTAATTCTGGATTTATTGGCAGGGGCAGATGCTCATGGGTAGGCATTTTCCAGCCAGGTAAGGAGGGAAGATCCTGCTCTGAGGATGTGGGTTTTTAACCCTGCTTAAAACCAAGGGGAACACTGGGTAACCCGCACTGAGGTTAGCACTCCAGTCAAGTGCCCTGAAGTTGTATCAGGTTTAGGCCAGATATTAGAAAAAATTTCCTCCCCCAGAGGGTGGTGGGCACTGCCCAGGCTCCCCAGGGCAGTGGGCACAGCCCCGAGGTTGCCAGAGCTCCAGGAGGGTTTGGATGATGCTCTGGGGCACAGGGAATGACTCTTGGGGATGGGCCTGGGCAGGGCTGAGGGTTGGACTGGATGATCCTTGTGGATCCCTCCCAGCTCAGCACATTCTGTGATTCTGTGATGCTGGGAGCATCTTGATTATAAACACTACTAAATTCTCACTGACTACAGCAAGCTTCTATTTTTTTCCCCCCCTTCATTTTACATTGGGAGTCTTTTTAATTTGAGCCTCTGTTTTCCCAGAGCAGTGGGATTTGCCCTCTTGGCAGACCCTTTGTAAGGGTAGGACTGCAGGGCTCTGTCACAGCCCCATCCCCACCTGCTCCCTGCCTGTGCTGTTTGCATCCAGATTTCCAGCTCCACAGGGGACTGCTTGACCTGCAGCGAAAAATGTCCTTTTAGACAGCAACAGCTAAACACATCTCTTTTATGATCTGATGTACAAAATACCAAACTTTTTGTTCCTGGATTGCTGGTGTAAGGCCCAAGACAGCAGCCCAGCAAAGGAAGAGTAACAGAGAGCCATTCCCTCAAGAACCTGTGTGATTAATAACACTTTTCCCCATAAAGTTTTATTTCATGTCATTTCAGTAGGACATGAATAGGAAGTATTGCCCGAGAACATTTCTAAAGAAAGCATCAGTATTATTTACTCCTTTCCATGTCATGTGTATTTATATTCTGGTCCTGTGACTTACACATTGCCTCCAATTTATTTGTTTCTTTCTTTTTGTTGTTGACAGCTGTGGCTGACAGGGTTGTCAGGGGAAAAAACAACCTTTCTTGTCAAAGGTCCTTCAGTGTTGGGTTTTTTTTTTTTGCCCTGTAGTGGTTCTATCTGACTCAACCATGTTTTATTTCTCAGGATTAATCGCCTATGTCCTTGGTCCTTGGTGCTGTATATTAATCTTTTAATTCAATTAACGTGCCCATAACACTTAAATCTGAAGGAGATCATATCTCTAGTAATATCCAAATGATAAACTCCCCCAGTGGCAGTAGTGGCTGAAGGGAAGAACCTGCAGCAAGAACGAAAATAAATAATGCTTAAACACACTTGCTTAATGTCACATCCCCCAAACGCATGAGAAATCAAAGGGGCTTCTCACGTCAAAGCTCCAGCTAAGGATTTTCAGGACCTGACGCTGAAGGATCTTGTTATGAGCAATAAATCAAATTTGCTTTGCTTCAGCTACACCAGTGGGCATTTAGACTCGCATGGACCGAGGGCCAGCTTTGCCTCCAGGTCCCTCCCGTGAGACATCACAGGACTGTTCCCTCTCTCACTCCCGTTCCTGCTCAACCACACAGAGCCAACAGAGCTGCTCTTATTCCAGAGGGCAGGGTCGGATACCAAGGGTGGAATTATCTCTCTGCCTCGCACAACTCTTGCACCACCCCCGCCCAGATTTCAGTGTGGCAGGATCAGACCCCCCTCCTCAGAAAGCTCCCCCTCCAAAAGGCTGTCGTTTAAAAGGATTTCCATTCCTGCACGTGCTTTCTGAAGTTCCTCTGGGATTTAAATAACATACTCAGGGCACATTTGTAGAGAGGTATTTATAAAAGATTACACTGGGTCAGGATTCCGGCAAGTCTTGGCCAGGATATTTCAGAAAGCTTAAGTATTTCTTTTGTTACAATATAGTAACATGTTTTTTTAAACCATAGCTGTGTATTTTTCTAAGTGACGGTAAAAAATAACGTTGCTGAGAATTATGACTCACATATGGTTTACATTTCAATTCTTTAAAGGTAAATTCACTCCTTGGAGGAAACCAAAGTATGGAGTATTTATCTAGGAAACAGCTTTATGCTTCTATTGTATCCATTATTAATAGATCAGTTTTGAATTATACCTGCGAAGCGCAACAGAATAACTATAAAAACCCTCAAGGTAAATATTTTTTTAGGACCTGCTAAGTGACTGAAACAGCTGCAGGCACGTTAGGGATGCAGCTGATGCTGACTGCTAAGTAGCATTAGGTAATCCTGCGTCCTGGTGCTTCGACAGCCACTGCAACACCCCAGCGTGGAGCACACATTTCCTGTGCCTTATTGACTAAGCACACAACATCAAACGCGATTGAACTTGCTTTAGCACGTGCTCGCCACCGATCGATGTGCATTTGTTACGCAAATAACATGGATTCTGCGAGACCTGCAGGACTGCAGTTAATTAGCTCAGCTCTGGCAAACCGATATCTGGAAATCTAGAAAGCTGCATTTCTATGCTGAGCAAATTTCGCTCAGGTTTATTTTCAAGATCCTGTTTCAGAATTTCCATATGGGCTAACACAGCCTGAATGGGGAGTGACGGGAAAGGTTATCCGAGGGAAGAATTTAATTTTAGGAAAGTGCTGTCTAGAAAAAGACCCAAATGTGGCACAGAAGTATTTAGGAAAGGTAAAGATTTAATTTTTGCTTAAGGCATACCCTGTGAAATCCCCCAGCTCACAACCCAGGGAAAACAGCTATTTACAAGGGCTGGCTGAAAAACTTAGAAGTTTATGCTGTACAAAATGTTTAATACTGCTTCTTTCTTTGTGGGAAGCAGTAGATACTCCTTCAATGGGGCAGGAATATCTCAGGGTTCCAGAGTCACTTAAGAATTACTGATTTTTAGCCCACAATCCAAACAAGGTTAGAAATTTTCCAGGTTGCTTCCACCCCAAGGAGGGCAAGAGCCTGTTGTCATGAGAACTGAATCGAGCTCCTGTAGATTTCATCACGAAGGGGACCAGATCCCAACTGCGTATGGGAGTGAGTCCCAGTGGATTTGCCTGGGAGAATCCCTGCAAGGACTGAGCAGCACAAGGACACCACATGGCAGTGATGGAGGTGGTTGTGCACTGTATGTAACTGGGAGAAACACGAACACGTAGGGCACAAATTTTCTCTGTGGTCTGCATTCATTATCTTCGCACAGTGACATATCAATGTGGTTTGCTTCTATTCCGAGGTTTCAAAACCACAGATTGCTCTAATCTGTCTTCCACCTCTCCCTTGCACACTTGTGAAACTGGTTTTCCTTTTGTTATTGCTACAGTTTTGGCCCAAAATGTAGAATAGGTGGTTTTCTGCAGCAAAGTGCATCCTACCTAGAGCATCTTGAAAACTTCGACACGTGGGGCTGGTAAAGCAGGACTGTTGGAAACATCCACCAAGAAATGAAGGAAGGAGACAAAAACCTGCTTCAAAGGAGCATCTTGGGTCTAAGCCACATCACAAGACAGATGCTGCATATGCTCACAAAGACACAGTATAGCTCATCTGCTCTTTATATGGGGGCTCGTCAGCAAGAACTCCTGCAACAACCTCTAGGGACAGAAAGCAAACCCATTGGAGGACAATACCTCTCAAATAACACAGTGCAAAGCCACACAGCATCACTGAGACCCACAGGGAGACTCTTCCCATTTAATAAGACTATAAACTCAAACTTCAGGGGGAAAACTGCTATTAAGAGAACTAGAAAAAATCCATTATGGACAAGTTATAGCTGCTCACTTTAAGATACCATGGATCTTTCTGTTTGTAGGGACAAGGGTAAAGAATGACCTCTTGTAGGTGCCTCTGAAGTCTCTGGCTCACCCTCAGAGGTGATTCTCAGCTTGATGGCTCACCCACTTTCTCAGATATGGCAAGGCTTAGCTCCCATCTACACCCTGGGAGAAAGTGTTAGGGAAAATCCAGGTTATCCACTGAATCTGACACTCCCACTGGACACAGACTTTGATGCAAGAAGGAACACGTCACTATTGGCTTTGTGACTATAAACCTGGGTCACCTCTGGTGCCAGATTGGCAGCACTGAAGGTGCTTTACAAGGTTTGAGGAAGCTGTGAGGAAACTGAGAGGTAAGTGGGTGCTGCAGGCAGCCTTCACTGCCAGCTTTGATCAGCCTCAGGTCAGCCTGGGTCTCGCCACCACAAGTCAAAGAAGCCAGTGTGCCACACTGAGGTATTGTGCTTTAATGGGGTTTTTTCCCCCCCCTTATGGACTTCTTGTTATATTTAAGGACAGGTCTACTTGCATGTAAATTACTTCCAGAAATAATAGCTGTAATAATTATGAAAAACATCTATATTGTGGTTGCAGGCAAAGGCCATCATCATCTAGGAAATCATTCTCTTAGCAGCCATAAAACCACAATAACTGTCCATCCCTGCCCCACCCACAGAATAAAATAATGATGTCTTTACTTCAAGCCATGCACTAACACACTGTGGCAGATGCACAACTTTCTTTTAACTCCTGTAAAGTCACCAAACCCCTGCAAGAACATTCATAATCAAATGAAATAATACATTTCCATAATGGTGTTTGCTGTTTGGGTCAGTTGCTCAGCAATGATAATGGCTCATCACTTGTGCTAAGGCAAGATTTAATTCCCACAGCAAAGGCTACGATGGCTTACACAGGCAGGAGCTGCAGCTCCACTCCATTACTGCTGCTAAATCAGAAATACCGTCCTGGTGAACAAATGTCTGAAAGGGAACAAAAAAATATAAAATAAAATTAGGAGTTCCCAGAGCCAGCAGTGATTTTCAGCCTGAGAAGAGCAGCATGGCTGAGAGAGCTACTTGACCACCACTCGTGGTGTGAGGAGTGTCCACGGCTAGGAATCTATGGAAAGGCATCACCTCTGCAGTCAGGAGGTTACCCAGCCTGAGGAAAACTGTTTGGTTCCCCCCTTCCAAATTTTACCTAGGCTTTTTGCACATTTTTCCAGGAATTCTGATTTCCACCCTCTTTCCCCCTTGAGTCTGCAGCTAGACCAGGGACTAAACCACAGCAGTGTCCAGGATCAGACAAGCCCTTGGCCAGGTATCACGCAGACCTCAGGTATGCAGTTGCCTTCTCAAACCATTCTCTCCCAACATTCCAACATTTTTTCCCATCAAAGTTTTTCACTTTGTACCTGATCAAAACAAAAGTATGGCCTTGAGTTAATCAGGGCAGAGTTCCTCTCAGAAGATGGTGAGATTTAAAGGCAGAGGGCTCTGGAGAATACAGCTCTGGTGCTACATACATATATAGCTCTAAACAAGCACTGGGAACCTCCCCATTGCATATTTTGGGCAGCACAGCTCACTGGATACCATCCTGAGTTTCACATGCTCTGGAGAAGGCTCAATTAAATACCTAAACTTGTAGGCTCTTCTTCAAGGCAGTCCTCCCTCAAACCTTTTGAAGTTTGCCAATGGCTAATTGAAACTAGCCTGTATAAAAAATGAATGCATGAATGACTGTAATTTCCACTCCCTGCTTTGATGGCACCAGGTTTTAAGTGTCACCTTTTATTAAAAATCAGTTTCCCTAATAGCAAGTAAAAGCTAAAAACCCAGCAAGGCTGTATAGGAAGTTAAGCCTGACTGAAAGCCACCTCCACAATTGCTGCAGGAAAAGGTGTCAAAAGCAACAACAAAAAAAACCAGCAAGGGGCCAGGGCTAACAAGAAAGCGTCTCTCTACTTTCGGGCTTTAAAAGAGAACACATTTCAGGGCGGCTTAAATAGTCAGTCATCGCCCGTATCAATATGGAAAGGGATCAGTTGCCTCTCGCTCTAGCTGGGGACGCTTCCCTATTATTGACAGGCACAGCAAATCCCTTCTGCCCAAGAGGAGCACAGGTCTAAGCAACCCCAACTAATCATCAGGACACATTTCCTCCCAGTTTCTAACTTATATCACTTTATAGCATGGTATTATCCTCCTTTTTCCCCCCCCCCCAGGTGCCTGTGTACAACGCTTCATCCTTTCAGCATCTGGCTCACAGCTACGTCCTCAAAGCGTCACATTTACACACATCATTGTATCTGTATTCAGGATGAAAATCCCAATCCCTGTTTTCTCCCCATTGCCATCTTCCACCATTTCAAAGTTCAAATGTCTTGCACCATTCCCTGATCCAGCCATGCAATGCACTCTGTCTCTTTGGCTCATTCCTTGTCTCTCACAACCGGATTTTCCAGCCATCATGGGATCTTCGCCTCACCTATCCTTGTCTGTGAGATTCTCAAAGGAAAGAACTTGCCTCCTTTGGTGAAGGTTTTGCCTTAAGTCTTTTTGAAGATTCTTTAAAAAAAATTGTAATAACTTACAGAGACATAAACATTTCTGACTCCAGGTAAATGAAGATTGATTAAATTGCTTTTTCAGTTAAAAGTCTGCCTGCCTTTTGCAGCACAAAGCCCCTCCTCAGCCTTACTCCACCAGGGCAGAGAAGCCAATGCTTGAATGCTGATGCCAAAAAGCAACAAGCCATGTCCTCCCCTGGAGTAAAGTTTAGGGCCCCTCTGGCCCACGTGAGGAGATGGAAAAGGGCCAGAGCAGAGAAAAGCATCAGAGCTCCTGGGCTGGGGGCTCAGGCCATGGCAGATCTTTTGAGACTCGTTTTGCAATAAAATCCATGACAGCCACAATTGTTACCTTGAGCTACTCAAGAAACAGATTTTTTTTATATGGTCTTAAAAGTCACAATTTTATGAACATCTATACATCCTTCTCTCTATATATATATTTAAAATAACTTTCTGACAGAAAGACTAAAACACCCTGCATAGTCATTTCTGATGAACACTTCTGTAAATTCCTTAACTGCCTGAGTCCACAAGACAGGGCTGAAAGGGAGCTTGCCCGTGAAAACTCTCCACTTTTGATCACAGTGGAAATAATCTAAGAGCAGATTTTTCAAGGAGAAATACATCGTTTCTTCTTCTGGGTGTCAAAAGGCCACAAGCTAACGAAAAAGAATGAGAAGGATACCATTAATATCCACTGTTTCTGCAACACTTTTCATCCCAGGATCTCAAAGCAAGGGGTGACGGATGGCCACCATTAACCCCACTTTGCAGGGGGAATAACAAAGTCTTAGCAAGGTTAAGTAACTTGCCCAAAGATGTGCAGCAAGTCAGTGGCGAGAAACAGGGGGGAAAAACAAAGCCCTGCACTCATGGGTGGGTTTGTGAAGAGTTTGTCCAAGCTCCTGCAGTACAGCAACAAGGAAGACACTGCCAGGGCGGTCCAGCCGCCAGTTTTGGGATCAGGACAGGCCTCGTGGAGAATCTGGGCAACTGCTTCAGACCTGGGCACCTTTGCTGGAAATGGCTACAGGTAGGGGGAAAAAAAAGCCACCCTCACTGTTTTAAATTGCATTGATTTGCCTGTCTCTGAAAACGGGGCTGGGGTGTTTTTACAGGGAACAGGCTGCTGAAGCAGAAGTGGTAAATCGTGTACATTCTGTGGTTTCTGTCCATAAACCTTTCCTTTGGTTTCTGACTATTGCCTCACAGATTCTGGACTAAACTAGTAGGTCTGGACTGGGTTTCAGCATGAAATGCTTCCGAGGCAATGAAAACTGCATCCTTTCCTTCTGCAGGAGCTCAGGAGATGCCAGAGATGCCCTGGGAGGGGAGCCCTGTGGTCTTGGAGCCCTGCTGGGCTCCCTGTCAGCAGAGCACTAGCCACATTTATTCTGCAGGATGGTGAATCCAATCCCTGGCCTGAGCTATCCTCACCAACTGAGACAGTCAGATTTTGAACCCATTTAATTCAGACTGCCTGGCCTGGTTTCCCTCAGTAGCATTTTACTCTGGCTGCTTCACTAAATAAAGTTCCTTTTCATTCATGGTAATGCACTAAAGCACTTGATTTTCAGCAAGGAATGGTGTCACCATTTTGCCACTAATAAAGAAGAAAAAAAAAATTAGCTTTCAATCAATCAGGGTCTATTTAACACATTAGCAATTTTCCTTCATTTTTCTGTCATCCTGCATTAACAGATGTGGGGTCAAATCCCGCCCTGGTGTAATTCCAAAGGAGTAACACTAGGAATGAGCTTCACCCATTATCTCTAATGTTGCTAAAAAGGTCTCAATAATAGATTTTTTAAGTTCTTGATTCTGAATACTAATCAAGTCCTTTAAAAAGAGCACTTGAGTGGGATGCTACTAAAACAAATATGCTTTGGTATTTTACACCACATCGTTCCGCTCTGTTGCTCATTTCTGGGTGAATCGATGAGTTTTGGGAAAGCCACTTTCTGCCATGAGGTGTGATCTCAAGCAGCACATGGGTCATCTACCCCTACCCCTACATGCCCTCCGTGCAGCCCAAGAGCCAGCCCCTAGGGCATCCAGCCACACAGAAGTCTTAGCCAAGGGTCCTCCTTCACAGACCAGTTTCCTCCAGTCCTTGTCACATGCCCCACCACAGCTCACCAGCAGCACCCTGTGACCCACACACCCAGAAACTCCAGCTCAGCAGCTCCTGGCCGTCTCCAACCAATGTCCCAGTGGGCACCAAGTACCTCCATGGAGACATCACAGCACAGGAGCAAAGTAAATGCAGCACCGTGTCGTGCCTCCTGCCTTTTGCCCCTCAGAGATGTGCTTTGCGCTCCTCCCGTGGTGCACCAGTCATGGCCAGTGCTCCACACTGGCTCTCTTGCTGGGGTTGCACCACCTCATCCTCTCCTTTCGAGCACCAAATCACCCTTTCACCCCCCTCTGTCCCTTCTGCTCCGGGCTGAGGGTGCAGGACAGCTGTGTGGTTGCCCAGCAGCCGGTCCCTGTCATCACCCCGAGGGTAAACAGGGGGGCACCAAAAGCCATTTTGAGCCAGGGAGGGCTCAAACCACGCTTGAATGTGCTGGTGACTCAACATCACACCAGAGTCCCCAAGGTGAGAGTCACCGTGTGACTCAAAGCGTAGGTGCAGTCACCCTTCCCCACGGGGCCCTGCTGGGGCACCCGGAACCACGAACCAAACAAAGCCCTGAGCCCCACAGCCAGCACAGTGCCAGGAGATGGGCTCCCCCATGGGTTATCCTGGCTGGCTGCTGACAACACAACACCTGGCTGAGAGCTGGGTTTTGCCTCAAACTGGGGATTAGCTCAAGAACGCACACGGCAAGTTCTGCCTGATTATCAGGGGGAAACTCTGAAAGAAACTGAGCTTTGCCTTGTGTGGGCATCTAAATATCACTGTTGCTGGCAGCTGCTGCTAACAGCGAGAGGGGTTAGAGCTCTGTTTGCAGAAAGCAGTGACTTTAGTGGATTTTCAGGCCTCCTCGAGGGAGATTAGGCATATGTGGATGTCTCAGATTGATGCTGCTTGGGCACTGATGACATTCACATGGGCCAGGGGCTGCTTCCATGGCTTTTCTCACATTCCCAGTTCAGTCCAGCTCACTCTTTCCCCAGCTTTTTCTAGTGAAAAAGCTACTTCAAACCTGGGCTACTACTAGTGTGTCCTGGAATAATCTGACCACCAGAATCCTCAAAATAAACAAGAGCAGTGAGCCTGTCACATACTGCTGTTCTATCATCTGTATCCCGCCTGGTTTGTAACTGTGAAAACCCCTGGGGAAAGCAGGGACAGGGTCTCACCCCACAAAACATTGCTTCAATCAGAAGAGAAAAATGAAGAGCAAGAGGAGTATAAGATGAGCTCTTCCTTAGGGAGCTCGGGCCGTGCTCCTTCCACTCTCTGAAGAGTCACCCAGCAGGATTAATCCAGCAAACCCCAATCAGTTTAGGTGATCAGGTAATCTCCAGCTAGCAAGGAATCACATTCACGGGAGATGCTCCCACAGCCGTTCAGCGCTTTGAGGAATTTTAAGTACCTAACCACGAGTTTATTTGCTGGGAATTCTTACAGTCTAACAACACCCAGAACTGTGCTAACACATCAGGATATATTTCCAGGAGGTATTTTCCTGAAGCCTGCTGCCTAGGGGAAAAAACCCTGCATGTTAAATCACATCCATGGTACATCCCAGGCTCATCATCACCACAACCCTGTCTCTCCAGAGGCAAAACCACATGTCCCCGAGCACACACAGCCAACAGGGTCACACCACGCATGGCAACACCCACCCCCTCCCCACCTGGGTGCAGCCTGTCCCACCCGCGGGGGAGAATGGAGAAGCAGCGGGCAAGGAGAGGGTTAAATCCCGGCAGTTCTCCGACACAGCACAGCGAGGAAGCTCGAGAGACAGCCATTTCTCTCCTTGCCCCAGCTAAAAGTTGCGAGTTACAGAGTTATCTCTCGCTCCCCAAACCTGCTGGCTATGGTTTGGTGGGGAAAGAGGGAAGGCAGTGTAAGTAATTAACATTTTTTTCCCAGCATCACCAGGTAGGAGTTCACTGCAAAGCACAAGCTAATACATACAATCTAGTGAACAGCAACCCTGTATTTTATTTCAGGTCTCTTGGGTATCGCAGGGAAGGATACGAAAGATTGTGTTATTCTGCAGGAGCAGTTTCCTTGGGAAAGTATACCCAGGCATTTAATCCCAGGAATATTTATAGTTAGCATAACTCAAATGGTGTTGTGCATGCAGTTGGTTAGTCTAAAGTGGAGCGTCATGCAGCTTGCATTAATGCTGGCAAAGGCACTTTAGGGAGAAACAGACTTTATGCTTACAATTATCCCAGCCCAATATGGAGTGTCTCTGACTAGCAGAGAAGAGCTGATGCCTGCCATAAGGAAGCCCAGCACTGTTACAGAGGTGCCTAATGCCAACTGCAACAAAGCGAACAGCAGCGGGAAACGGCAGCCACAACAAGTGTGGGATTCCTCCTCCTGGCCAGTTTTGGGATCCCCCTTGGCTTTCTTCTGCTTCTTCTTCTTCTTCATCGCGGGCTCCTGCGTCTTGCTCGAGTCGGTGCTTTTCTCCCCTTCGGGTGCCTTCCCTGTGTGGCTCTGGTTGCTCGGGGACGTGCTGTGCTGGGCTTTCTTCTCCTGCTTTCCCATGCCGCCGAACTTTGGGATCTCGCGTGTGTGTGTGTGTGTGTGTGTGTGTGTGTGTGTGTGTGTGTGCGCGCCGACGGGGGGGCGATTATTATTTTGCCCCCCAAAGCTTCGCTTTGTGCCGGCTGAGTCGTTCCTGGTATTTGAATCAAGGAGGCTGAACAAATATGGAAAACATTTGGAGCAGATTGTCAGAGCTTCGAAATGCCACATATAGCCCAGAGAAGAGGGGGATTCGAGGGGGGTAGCGAACTGCCAACGTGCAGGCGCCCCGGCTGGCTGCGCGCACAGGGCTGAGCGTGTGAACTGCCACGGCTACACAGGTGTGAGCACACACGTGTGTGTGTGTATGTGTGTGTGCGTGTGTGTGTGCTTGTGGAGGAGCTGGCCAGGCCAACAGCAGGCAGAAATTCCGCGCTGCCAGCTGGTGAACAGGAGGGAAATCTGTCTCGCCGGGGAGCCGGGAGCAATGAAGTGGCTGTGCGGGGAGCAGGCAGGTAGGAGCTCATCACGCCGTGGCTCCCCCGGGGGGATCACTGGCAGGCAGGGCGTACCTGGGGGAGCCCACGCTGCACCGTGCATGCTCCTTAAACCCTCTGAATCAGAGCAAACAGGGGGAGGGAGCTGACTGTGCGTATGGAAAGGATGAAATTAACACTAATCAAAATTCAAATGAATGTCCTGCGGGGCCGAAAGGAATCCTGTCTCTTCCCAAAAGTTGCAGAAGCACCTTTTGGAGGCGTGTTTTGTGCTGAGGCAGACAGGGAGCAGCAGGGAGGAGTGGTGTTTCTGTGCAGGTAGTAGCAGAGCATGGAGCTGGGTATCTGCTGGGTGTGTTTCCAGGGCTGCAAGTTATCCATACCAGAGAAATTGTTTATGCTAGCTAAAAGTGAGAGGGATGTCTTGTTGTGGACATGTGGTCACTGCACTTCATCCATGTGTTGGTTGACACTGGTGTTTGGGGACAGCATGACAACAGAACAGTTCTTTGGGGTGACCAGTGACAGAATACAAGGGAATAGGCTGGAGTTGTATCAGGGGAGGATTAGTTTGTGTATTAGGAAAAGGCTCTTCCCCCAAAGGGTGGTGGGCACTGCCCAGGCTCCCCAGGGCAGTGGGCACAGCCCCAAGGCTGCCAGAACTCCAGGAGGGTTTGGATGATGCTCTGGGGCACAGGGTGTGACTCTTGGGGATGGTCCTGTGCAGGGCTGAGGGTTGGACTGGATGATCCTTGTGGGCCCCTTCCAGCTCAGCACATTCTGTGATTCTGTGATCTGAAGAAGTGGTGGGGTTTCTTCCTGAAATCAAAAAATCGGTCTGCAGCTGAATCCAGCTCTGGGAGCCCTGGCAGAGCCTCTCGGACGCTGGTGGGGCTCCCTGGGGTCTCACCTCCATGGGAAGGTGCCCACAGAACTGGGGTCTGCAGGGTTAGACATTGAATTCTAGGTCTGCAAATAGGAGGGAGCAAGAAGAGGTGGGTGGTGAGCAGTCCTGTGCTGGCGGCTGTGCCGGCAGTCATGTGTTGAGCCCGGTGCACGAGTCCCCACAAGGGAACACCGTGGGAAGCGGGAGGCTGCCGTGATGCCCGTGCTTAGCTCACACCACAGCAATTACTCAAAAGCTTAGGGGTAAACAGGTGCTTAAATGCTTTGCTGGCCCGGGGCCGAGTGTGTACAGCCTGATGTATTGCTCTCCTCGGAGCCAGGAGCAGCCCTGAAACTCCTCCTCTGTGTGTGCAGGTCCGTGTCCCCGCTATCACAGGGATGCTGTGAGGACACCTGGGCTCATGCTGCTGGCCCACCAACACCAATGTGGGCACCACTGATGGCCCAGCCAGGTCTGTCCCCACCCTTTGGCTGTTTGGGGGGGTTTTTCCTTTCCTTCCCATAGAAGCAGATGACAGGAGTGAAGGATTGGGAGGAGTGGGGCTGGTGGGAAGAAACATCAGAGGTTGGGGAAACCACCACCAAAGCTGCCTTTGAACGCTGCAGAGAGGTACAGCTGGGATTAACCAAAATGTTGAAGTCCTCAGAGAGGATCTTGCACACGCTGAGGAAATCTTTCCTCTGACACACTGGCAATGCCTTCTGAGAAACTACTCTATTTCCAGCTCTTTCTGGCATTTAGCAGCAATCGACTGTGTCTTCTGTATTAATACATTATGATGTCACTTTGTTTTATGGGTTAAGCAATATCCTCTTTGGTTATTTATAATAAGCGAACGGATGAAAGAAAACTAGAAACAAAAGAGATTTCTGCACACATAACTCTAGTGCTACGTCCGTAGAGCAAGATTAAGATATATTGCTCAAAAAAGGAAGAGGAAAAGAAACAAGGGGTGAAAAAAGAATTGAAAAAACCCCTTCTTCTCTAGTCATGTTGCTTAGTGTACCGTGTTTTCACCGTTTCTCACCAAGGCATTTTGTCACTATCATCCACCTTTTCAAAATACCCTTACAATATCTTGCACTCTTGTGGTCTATCTTGTCTCTCAGAGCCACATACAATTATATTTAACCACAGCTTTGAGAGGATCATCACCAAGAAACCATGAGCATCATCGTCACCAGAAAAGGAAGCAGTGGTAAAGCGAACAACACATTTTACTGATGCCCATTTGAACATCTACTGCAATCATAAGTTAAATGAAATTAAATTTTCTTTTTCTTTATCCCCATCCATTTCCCCTAATTCTATCCCACAGATCTTTACTGTGGTTTTTCTCCCAGGAAAATCCCTGGGTTTGTGCTGGCTGCTAGATTTGTGCCTTCTAAAAGGGGCCAAAATCCACCTGCAGCTGGCTGGATGTCCCCTACAGCATATGGGTGGGAAATCCAGCAGCTCCCTGCAGCCCCTTCAAAAACTCCAGTTGTATGGCTGGTGTCCAGAGTCCTTAGGGCAGGAGAAGTCTAGGTCAGTTCAGGGGACACCTTCTGTGCAGTGAGGAAAGGTTTGGGTATGAAACTATGAAATATTATCAATGCAGACCAGAGTCTGCCTTCTCACAGCTGTTGGAGTCTGGAGTAGCCGTATCCCCTGATTTTTCCAAGGAAACCAAAGTCTTTAATCTGCTGGGACAGGGAGTCTGTCCTAAGCTCCCTGCATACTTAAAATCATACATGACACTTCTGTGCAGCAATACACAGTTATTAGGGGTCAAATACATTGAAAAAAACTGGGGACAGGGATGGTGTTGATTTTAAATGATGAAACAGCGTGCACTGTGGCTAACTTTCCTTGCAAAGTCAAACATGCCTATCTTACATGCTGGAAGGTTTAATGGGCATGGAGAAAAGAGGTGGATGCAGGATTGATCTGCCATAATTATTATCTGAACCAGATTGTATTTGCTGATTCCACTTGGCATTAACAATTGAGTGTAAAACAGCTGTGAAGGAACTCACAGCACTGGCGAGCAGTGGCAAATTAAAAGAATTGCTTTTTTAGAAATTGAAAGATTAAACAAGGACACTGAAATAACACTGAATTTTCTCAAGTAATACATCTTCTGGATGTCACTTGGATTTTCCCAGTAACACAAGAATAATCATTACCCTTTTATGCCCAAAGGCCCTGATTAAGTATGTTCTTAAATTAAGCACATGCTCGAATACCCGTGTGTGTGTATGTGGGTTTTTGATTCGAGCCCAGCTACCATCTCTCATGTGGCACGCAGTTGTAGCGGCGTGTCCTTTACACAGAATGAGTCACGCTGCACGGTTTTTCCATGGCCAGACACCGTCCTCTGCAAAAAACATTGCCTGCTCTTGTTCCTCGCCTTGCCAAGAGGGCAGCGCCAACCGGGTGACGAGCACAGCGAGTCAAACAGCACACACAACGTCAGACGTGGAAGAGGCACAGTCTGGGCTGCAGCTTTGCAGTGACACAGCCTTTCCCACTGCTTCTCCTATGGCTGAGGGCACACAGCGCTGCACGGGACTCCACAAGCCTCGGATTTTCCCTCTCTGCCTGTTTGTTGCCCTGGGAATGAGGCGAGTTTGGCGTGGCTGAACTCTCAGAGATGCACGGTCGCGCGTGCTCCCGCATAATCGCATTTACACAGATATTTCTCCAAGGCATCAGCAGCCCGCCCAAGTGCCAGTCACAGGCTTGCAGCACACAGATCCAGAGCAGGGGTATTAGCAAGGAACAAAAGCTTGGACAGGGCTCTCTGCGTTGCCCCCAGGACTGTGGGATGTTCGGCTCGCTTTGCCCCGGGAGCATCTCCACAAAAGGCTGCTGATCCAGGGACCCCCTCGGAGATGCCGCCTCCAGCACAGCAGCTGGAGCCAGGAGGGAGCCAAATGTGCTGCAGGATCACCAAGTCAGTCTGGGCTGTGTTGAAGCTGAGCCCCTGCCTCATCCTTGCTCCTTTATCCCCACGTGCAGAGCCCGACCAAGCAGCGCCAAGGCACTGCCAAGGAGCCGAAGCTCAGCACAAAGATGGGGTGATCTGTTTAGTAACGGGGGCTTCCCTCTTAGAGTAAATTATGAAAGGGCCCCCCTGAAAGCAGAGGTTTGAAGTCAAGCCATGATTTCTAAAACCTCATGCCCACTGGATAATAACAACACATAACTCCTGAAAGCGCGACTGAATAAAAGACGAGGCCGATCAGAAATGGGTCCAACACACGCAATCCATTCTTCTGCCATGGCCATTTTTAAAGTTCGGGTCGTCTGGAGGTGAGGCTTGTTTTTGACAGTCTCTTTTGAGGCCAGTTCACGTTGTTTTGTGTGTCTGTAGGCTCTGCTGTGAGCATTGGGTTGGGCCAGATTATCTCCAGGGGATTCATCCAGCCCACAGTGTTCTTTGTGTGTGTTCCATGTGCCCTTTTAGCATTACTAGGGATAAGATCCACGTATAAAGCATTTCGTTTCAGCTGGATGGGGTGACAGATACAGAAAGAAGTAGAACAGGAGTTTTATATCAGGTTACTCCACACATGGAATCTGCCTATTTAAACCCTCCCTTTACTCCCTCCATCACATCTGACCATGAAGTAAATTTGTGCATACAAAAGAAAGCAGGTCCTCTTTCAGACTGGGAATAAATTGTGTTTTGCAGCCTCCAAAATTACTGTGCTGCACCAGTTTAAACTCCTAAATCTTCATTTTTGCTAAAGCTCCCTTAAATCTCCTGTGCCTCCAGCTGTGGTTCCCTGATTCCAGAAAGTGGCCCAGGCATTTATGGGGATCTCCTATACAAAAGATAACAGTAGTTAAACTGTCCACAATGATTGGACTGTTTCTGCCTTGTCTTCTACTCTTACAGTAGGTTCTTTGGCGTGGAAGTCAGATTTTATCATGTTCCTGCATGAAGCCTGGAGAGGATCATGAAGTCATAGAATCTTGAGTTAGAAGGGATGATCGAGTCCAGCTCCAGGCCCTGCACAGGACAGCCCCAAGAATCCCATCAGGGGCCTGAGAGCATCACCCAAACACTTCTTGAGCTCTGTCAGGCTTGGTGCTGTGACTACTGTGATTACCCTGGGAAACCTGTTCCAGTGCCCAACTGGGGGAAGAACCTTTTCGTAATATCCAGCCTAACCCTCCCCTGACAGAGTTTCATGCCATTCCCCTGGGTATGGATCCTTATGCGCTGCAGCTGATAGACCCTGAAAATTGGGATGGAGAAGTCAGAAGCGAGAAGCTGCCACACTACACGAAAGCAAAGCCACCTCCTGTGTCTTGCTGTGCATTACCATGCTCTGCCAAGCATTTCACACCAGCCCAGAGTCCTTCCCAACTCCCTGAGCAGAGCTATGGATCTTAAAAAGGAGGGACAACCCTGTGTCCTCTCCAAAGCTGCTCCTCTTTCTACAAAGTTTATTTGAAGAGGATGTTGTCCATCAAAACATGTTCTTTCGATACTGTGGCTGTGAGACCCTCTCACCAGGCGTTAATTACCGCCTGGTTAAGCAGAGCAAATCCCCTCAGCTGTGTCCTTGTGAGGGTAATGATCAGGTGTGTTCAGGCACACACACAGGCACAGGCAGGGCTCAAGAGGCTGCCTTAATATGCAGAAGAGTCAGGAAACCTGTCTGTGGGTTTACAGCAGGACACTGGCACTGTGGGCAGCAGAGGAGGGGGCAAGGACTCCTGCTCTCCCCTTTCATTAATGAGAGGGACGGAATGAAGGAATACAAGTAGAAGAAAGAAGCCCCTGCTGCAGTGATGTCTGTCACTTACACCCCAATATGAGACAATCTCATTAATGATTATTTTACTGGTTCCACATCACAAATTGTTTTCATTTAAAGGCACAGGTCTCACCAATGCCAAATGAAGGCAACATTCAGGGCTCCCAACGGCACATGCTGCCTGTCAAGGGGTAGTTCCTGTGACTCTGGCTCAGCAGGCAATGCAGCCCAATTACACCAAAAATCTCTCTAGAACAATAACCATCAGCCTCTCTGGGGTTTTTCTCCCATGGCATGGTGAGAAGCCTTGCTGGAGCCATATCCAAGACTTCTGGCAGCAGCATCACCCTTGTGGGCTGCTGAGCTCCATTTTACCTCAGAGAAATTGCAGTTGCCTCTTGCCCATCCTAGCAGGCAGCCCCTCACCCTTACTGGCAACCCATGGATGGTGAGCAAGCAGAAAGGAAGCCAAGCTAAGGGCTTTGGGATGCTGACTGTCTCTGTAGAGGGTGAGGGTGGGATGAAAAAGAAAAGGAAGGCATGGTTCTCACTGATCAGCCCTCCACTTCTTTCCCATACCCCCAAACACAGAGCTAGGAGCCCACAGAAAGTGGCAAGATGGGCAGACTGCAAGAAATGCTACGAGGTGGAAAGATCATATTTAAAATCTAAGCTCTGGCTTTGCTCAGCTCTGAAAAACCAAGTTCTGACTGCACAGGTGGGACTCCCAGCCAGGATGGAGGGATCAGTGGGCACAGGAGCAAAGGAACTCTCCATCACAGCAGCTGGTGCCAAATGTGCTCAGCTCGTCCCATGCAAGTCAATGCTTTGTATTGAAACTAGAAAGGGTTGGTTCTCAGGAGGCACATGAAAAAAGCTGCTTCTGAGCTACCAGCAGCTCTAATAAGGTGCTTTCTCCAAAGATCCAGGGCAAACTTTGTGGAACATATGCATATGTATCTCACTTCTTGGACATTCTGGCGTTTACAGACACACGGGGCTTTGTTTCTGCAGCTGGCTCAAGGTCTCAGGCTGGCACTTGGGCAGTCTCACTGTGCCATTCACAGCTCCAGACATGCTTCAAGGTCTGATGTACTCACAGGCCCTGAAGTTGCCCGAAATACACGCTTGGGTCCTCCGGAAGGCACCAGCTGGAATTTTCTGAGGAGCAGTCGGTCTTTTGAAAGCAATCGGTTGTGACTTTCCGCCCACCAGCGTCCACCATAAGGGGTGGCTCTTCTGAGTTGTGTTTGGAGCCCTGAAGCATCTGAGTCCTGGAACCATCGTTTTCAGCCCATGAAATTGGTGGCTGATGCCAGTGTGGCCAAGATTTGCCTCCACCTCTTGGCTGGTTCAAAGATGAACCCCATGTTCTCTCCTGGAGACCTGAGTATATTCATTCATTTCTTCCACTCTGCTCCTGAGCTTGTCTCAGCAGATACAGGGTTGAGTAGATGCTGGGCCATAATCTTCTGCCTCACAAAGAGCTGGTTGCTCCCAGGAATCAGTATCCCTTTGCTTCCTGCACTGCTGCATTGATGTACACCACCTACAAATCATCTCCATAAATGACCAAAACTGCCTGGTCTTTATCTGAAACAAAACAGAGGCCCGAGGCTCAGGCTAGAGCTACATTATAGCAGATTTAGGACCTTTCATGTAGACCCATCTCTCCCCTGAAAGGCCTCTGCACTCCACCTCTCTGTGGACTCAGTTTCCCTCTATCAGCAATGCCAAAGTGGCTCATGTTTTAATGTAAAAGGGTTCTTGAGGACACGGGGCTTTCTGCACTGCCATGTGCTCCACCAGATGTTGAAGAATATTCCCTCCCATCCAGAGTTACCCTGAGTTATTATATTTCCTTGGCTTAGCATTGTTATGAAATGTCAGTCCTTCGCAACTTGTCTGACTCTCTTTTGCAATGTCCCCAAGGGAACACAACCACTTTTGAAGCTCTGGTTGGGGCCGGCAAGCCCTACAGACTTGCATCATCCTTCCCTCTGGAAGAACCTCAACCATCTCTGCAAGATTAGGTGAGACATAACATGGTGGCAGAGGAAAGCAAGATGTGCTGAAGGCAGATCTAGAAGGTAGTTGTTCGTGGTTTGTCTGAGGGCCCCCCTGGGGCTGGCTTTTAGTTAATATTTGCCTGTCGCACAAAGGAGGGAGGAGTGCATCGTGAAATTTCCTGATGACACAGACAGGCGAGTGCTTGTCAATACACAAGAGGCCCCAGCCTATCAAACAGGAAGAACTGTGTGACTTTGAGGATGGGAACAATGGGAATAGGATGAAATTCAGTTGTGCCAAATGTAAGGTTTGGCACGTAAGGCTGAAGTGTCAGAGTTTCTCTGGGAAAATTAAAGTCTCAAGCGCGGTGGCGGGTCACAGGATTGCTATGAAATGGCAGCACATGGGGAAAGGTAAATGTGGGCAAGTATTTCCCACATGGGTCTGAAAAGTATTAATGATGGAGAACAAGTACTGGTGGAGCCTGCGAGGAGGCTGCATGTGGCTTTATTCATCTCTATTAGAGAAAGATGAATTGAGATGGGAGCAGGAACGTTGGTAGGGTGCTTGGAGGGGCTGGAGACCCTACATAACAACAGGAAACTGGAAGGGATTGCCTCGTTCAGCCCAACAACATTAAAGGTTAGAGAGGACACGATTGGTCTATAAATATCTTGTGTTAAACTTAAAACAATGTTGGCACGCGGACAAATGGATACAAATGGCCATGAGTGCATTTAGCCTGGAAACCAGAGGAAGGTTTCTAACCATTGGGGCAGTGAGACTGGGGAACAGCAAGAAACAGCTTGTGGTATCAATTATAGTATCAATTTTGAATTGACGTGGTTGTTTGACATGATTTAGTGATGCAGGAAGGGCCTTTGCTTCCAAATCCCTGTTGTGGGCACGCTTTTGGTGCCTTCTTGCTCAGGCAGATGCCCTAACTCAGCCACAGGAGAAGGCAAGGCCCTTCTGACTAGCTGTGTTAGGATTTGGGGTAATCAAACTCCTAGTTTGTTTGTGGCAGTTATTTTGATTTCACACGTTTCTTACAGAATAAACTGGAGACTTCCACCAGTAACCAGTTCGGGTTTGGATTTCTATTTTCCTTTTTTTTTTTTTTTTTTAATTTTGTAGTTAATACTTTGTATTTATATAGCATCTTTCATCTTTCAAAGTGCTTTACATACATTAATTATTTAATTCTCCCCCTATCCCCTTTGATCTAGGCAAGTATTATGATGCTCAGTTTACAAGTGGGGGAAGCAAACGTAGAAGAAATCCTTGCTGGGAATGAATCCTGCCAGGATTGGTGCAGTTTCGTGGCTGTAAAAGGCAAGGAAAGGCCACACGATGTGTTTCGTGATGCACACGTGGCCCACAAGCAATCCAGTGGTTGAGACAAGGTTATAACTCCTCTGGATATCCACTTATTCCAAAGAGGGAGAGACAGGGAGGTGCCACAGAGGGCTGTGCGGGGCCAGCATAGGATGCTGGATGCACCACAGAGGACCAGAAAATGAGATGTCCTGTGCTGCAGAGAAAGGCCCAGAGTTCAGTTCAATCAGAACAAAGCCATCACGGTGTTGGGCTGACTAAGACCCAAGGAACAGGAACAAATGCAAACAGTTAGAAGTAGCAAAGGAATAAGAGCTGACACTGATCTGTGTAGACACGCGTTCAGTGAAAGGATGTGAGTCTTCCCTTTCAGTTAAAAAGAAATAACAACCGATGTATTTTTGATTGTTCTTGTGTTGAATGTTTACGTCGTTTTTCAGAGTGACTGTCAGAGGCTGATTTGGAGATCTCATTGCTAAATAACTGAGCCATTTTTCTTGCAAATCCACATAGTGACGTTATTCGTGCGTTCGGATTGCTGTGGCGATGTGAGGATGGTGCAAATGCACTCTGCCTTATTCCAAAGAGAAGCCTCACATTCCCCCTCTCCTCTTCAGCATTTTAAAGGACATTTCAGTCCTACAGGGGCAAGCAGAGCAGTTTGTTGAGGAGAGCAGGAGCCTGGGAACAACACACTTGAGGTCCAGGGCTCATTCTGACGTTGGCTTGGTGTCTGAGATTGCACAGGGGTAGTAGCTGCATTTCAGTGGTCAGCACCCAGAGTGGGAGTTTAGAAGACCACGCCACTAATTTTGACAGATACTGACTCATTCTGAAGCCAAGAGAATGTTAATTAGCACTTAGCTTGACACCCAACCTTATGGGACAACAGTGTTATTTACATGGGAAACGTGGCCCTGTGAATCCTTCTCCTGGCAGAGCTTGTGTGGTCCTCTGGGCCAGTCAGCTCTGCAACCTAAACACCTTTTGGGGGGTGAAAAAAGAGGAAAGGGACTAAATTTAATCCTATTTTTTTCCTGCAGCAAAACTTTTCCCTGTTACTGGTAGCATTAATTCCTAGAGAAGCAAAATGGCAAAGGTTTTTTAATTTCATGGTCATTTTGATATGCTAAATGGTGCCAAGAGAGTCAGTGGGAAATTAACAGAGTTCAAATCCCCATGGAACATGGAAATTGTAGTTAAAATAATGCTGCTAAAGATTAGTAATTAGCAAAAATTGTTTTAAAGCGTAGCATTTTAATTAGCTGCAAATGCTGCTCACTCTGCAGTAGTATTACCCACAAAATTTGCTACACCTAAGACAGTTAAGCTTCTCACCTGCACACAAATCCTTTGGGAATCTGTGGGTTATAAACTGTGAGACCCAAGGGATTGTGAATTAAATAAAAGGAAAAGTATATTAACAGAACAAGACTGAGAGCACAGTCTTCTAACAAGCAGGTAGAGTCAAAGATGCAGTTGCAACTGTCCTGCTGTGTCATCCCCTCTTGCCAGAGACTCTCTGTGTTTCTTAATATTAATTTCTTATTATCCATTCCTTAGGACCTGTGTTAAAACAGGGCCCTCGTCTATCCCAGTCTAGCTTATCCCAGCTCGCTGCATCCATGGGCTTTCTCAGTGTTTGGTAATGGTCCTGAATTCCACAAAATCTCATTCTGCAGTCGTGGGCTTGTCCCTCGGGAAGGCTCTGCATTCTTTCCAGGCCCTTTCTCTTTCTTTGGGAAGTCACACAGTGTTAGGAGAGCAAAGAAAGAGATCTCAGTGTCCCCAGCCTCACAGGGAGTGCAGGGCACCAGCGACGGAGGAAGAGGCAGAGGCCACCAAGATAATGAGAAAAAGAAAATCTCAGCAGACTGAGATAACTCAAAGCAAAGCCACACACAGCATGGGATCCATGGACTGGCTGAAGGAACTCAGGCTTGGAAAACCTGCAGATGGGGATGGTCAGGAGGGAGCTGGGGCGGAATGGGGAGTGGGAGACCCTTCCCTCTGCCTCTGTGGGGCTGCAATGCAGGACATCAAGGTGAGATCCTTCAACATCCTGATCAGGTGGCCTTAGAAAGACCAAGAGCTGCTTGTATTTTCATTTCCAAACGAGGAACTGAGGCACAGAGCAGCTGACTTCTGTCAGCTTAGGCCCTCCCAAGGCCCCTCAGTGTAGCAGATACAGCAAATACTCTAGGTGCTTGCTTCCAGGTAGTGCCAGTGGGATGTGCATCCCTAAATATGCCTGGTGAGCTGAGTCAAAGCCTGTCCAACATCATATGGGTGGCCTGTGGCAGAACTAGGGGTTGTCCTCCTGCTTTCTAAGCTCAGGCTAGTGCCTTTACAATAAGGTCATTCATGCCTTTAATTCCTCTCGTGTAGCACTGTTACTATGACTTCTATAAACATCAGTTGACAAAGGTGCTGGTAAAAGAAACAATCAGACAACAGAGAGAGACAATTAGGTTGTGGTCTGTCCACTTAAAAAACCCACTGACCATCCCATGATTCAGGGCCTCAAGGGGCTGGACCACATGAGTGTGAGCCCACAGGCACTCAGACAGAAGCTGGTGATCTAGTGGCAAAAGGTGGGTTTCTGTCCTAAACATCTCTTCCATGTCATTGTTGCACAAGAGGCAAGGAAGAGCATTGCTTTTAACATTTGTGAGATCTCAACTGGTTTCAAATGCTTCCAGTTCAAGCTAGGATGAAAAAAAGCAGCAAAAGGTTGGGGGTTATCAATACCCTGTAACTAAAACCACAGGAAACTTCAGATGGGAAGCCAGATGGGAGGAAAAAAGCAGCAATAGATATATCTTTTAAATCTGCTTTGGAAAGTGAACTGGATTTGCACAGGTCAGTTCAATCCCAGCTCTTCTAAACCTCTCAGTACTTTCACTGTGCAGCTGCAATAATTTCTAAGGTAACTTTCTGGATGTGGTTTTTCGAGTCACAAAGAGACAGAAATCCCACCACGCTGCCAGCCCCGCGGCTCATTAGCAGGGCTGTGAAAGCGAGAGGCACCGGGTCAGACACCTCAGGCAGCACAAGGACTGGCAGGAGCAGGGAGGTGCCTCATGGTGGGAGGTGATGGAAAGACCCATGGCAAACCCTTGACACGACATCAGGCCCTTCTGCCAAATTTCAAACCCCTGCTCTGAAGCCAGTTTGAGCCATTCAGCAAAAAGGTCACCAGAAGCACCGCATGTGGCGCAAAACAGCTTCTTCTTCTGCCCTTGCCTCGTGCTTGGTGCCAGGAGTTGGCTGAGCCCATTTGGCTGGATCTTTCCCTCAAAGATGTCAGAGGCATGGAAAAAATCACCTCAAAATGTTTGGCAAAGCTTTAGCTGACTGAAAATGGGGTTGTATAATGGGATGTCTTGAATAACTTGAGAAGCAAACATCCCTACCAGCACTGCCTATAGCTCTGTTGACCGTCCAAGGTGTATAAATGCCATTTTTTTTAGTATTTTTCCAGCTGCAGTGTGTTCACCCAGCCTTGAAATGGTGTCAGTGGTATCTCTGACTGTCATCTGCCTCCTGCCTTCACAGGCCACTTTCCATGGGCACAGTCATGGGGAGCTGTGCCCTTGGCCATCCTCTGCTCCCAGAGCATCAAACCTTGAGCCCAAAATACAAGGCAAAAAGAAAAACAGCCTCACGCATCCCCAAGCAGCTTAAATGGGTAACAAAAGGGTCTCCTCTGCAGTGACAGTGGTGTTTTCTGCCAGCTCCCTGCTGATATCCAGTGCCCAGAGTTCTCCTCTGGGCAGACACAGCCCAAAGCTGAACTGGGGACACTTGAACTGCTCTCCCAGGCACTTCCAAAGGGTCACTGCCATCTGAATCCTCACTCCCATTGCTCTTTATGTGCTCTGTGAATACCATGTCTGTGCTAGATTATTTTTTTTTGGTCTCTCTGATAGCTGTAATTGCTCCTAAAATCCCTCTCCTGCTCTTTTTACACCTATTCTATCAGCCAATGCAGCTCAGAGCAGACTGACTGCTGCCAGCACTGTGGATCACAGCTTGGGATTATCCAGATACATTTTCCTACTGCAAAATGAGGTCTCTGGTGCAAGCAAGGCCTCGTGCAGCTCTGTTGGCAGTCCTGGCATGGGCAGGTCAATGGCCTCTGTGGCACAGGGAAGGTAAGGGGGAGGTCTGGTCTTGCCAGGCTGAAATAGAAGTTGCAGGAAGGAGCTGCCAGACCCTGGGTGATGTCCCTGCTGTAGGTCTTGGCCTGGATCAGGGTAACAGAGCAAATCTTATTAGTGACTTGGTTGAGACAGCTCCTGATTTCAGCACAGTTGTATCTATAGTGTGACTGCCTGTGCCCAGACTTCAAAATAATCCATACCATATCTCTAGTCCTGGTGAGGACCAGGAAAGGTGGGAGAGGGATGCCCAGGAGGGATGGCCAGGATACCCAGCCTTGTGCCTCAAGGGCCAAAGAAATTCCTGCTCAAGATGATAGGAAAGATCTTTTGCAAAGGTGGATCATGGGGTGGAAGGGAATATTTATAAAGGTGGTACTGAATGACTGATATAGAGAGCAGAGAGCAAAGCCCGAGGGAGGCTGGTGCAAGAAAGTCCAGGTTATTGTGGGAAAGGGAATGGTAATGCCTGATTTGATTTCAAAAATAAGCAGTGAATGGCAGGAGGAATGAGGATGTGTTCAGCAGTGCATTGCAAGATGGGGTTTCACTGCCACCACAGACAAAGAGCTCAGCAGGTCTGAAAAAAACCCACATGGGCATTTATAAAGGTTGTGAACATCTCCAGGGTTACCTCATTTGAGATAATCAAGCAGAGGGGATATAAACCAGATCTCTTCAGGGTACATGCCAAGTGATATATGCCCAGGGTTAGAAAAATATTTTCATATAAGCAAGTTAGGATTGCCCATTCTGGCATTCCTCGTTCTGGGTTTACAGGACTTGGCAATTGGGCACCTTCAGGGAGAAGACAGCAGAGTGGATGAGCTGAGAGCCCAGTCCAAGGCAGCACTCCCTCTGCTCCTGCATCCTGCTGTGTGAGAAAGCATGTGAGGAATTATAATTCCCTTTGGACATGTGACCCAAATTGCAGCGGGAATTTGCATTCCTGGTGCCTACTTCCATTTCACATCTTCCCCCACTGCACAATAACACCTGCAAGGGGGTTTATTACCCTCTGTGAGAGCACAAACTAAGCAGTCTTTTCAGAGACTTTTAGAAGAGTATCTACAAAGGAAACTGAAAAATAAAAAGGAGTCAAAAATATGTCAATGCAATGTAAAATCTTAACCATACAAAATAAACTTTCTAAAAGAAAAATCAGTTGTCACTTTAAAATCTGACATTAAGTTTGTCAAATCACAGACCTTAATCAGGAGTAATACTTGAAGAGGAACAAAGAGAATTTATGATGAAAAATCAGGACAGTTGAGTGCTGGGCTCAGCAGGACTAACTGCATGACAATATGGATAAGAATGATAATTGCATTAGCTTAGCCTGAAATGACTGGCCAGAGCCAGTAGTGTTTTTTTGGTCAGCTGTATTTTTGTAATGGCTTCATTTACTTTTTAAGCAAACTTGGAAAGAGAATTACAAATAAAATTTTGCAAGTCCATCTATTCTCTTAAGGGAATGGGGCATTTCAGAAAGTCATCCTAACATTGGCTTAGAGCTCTTAGAAATGCACAGGCCCACATGGGTTAAACCAAGGGTCCCATATGGGTCCTTTAAAACTAGGAATAACAGGATTGGGTAGCTCCTGCTGATCAAAGTTAGAGGATCCAAACTCACAATGCTCTCGCTTTATTCCATGCACTGTACTTTGACCCCAGGCCCCAGTCAGACCCTCCCTGTAGTGACACACTCAATCCAATTTTTACACCTTATTTACCTTCTTTAAAATCTGGATGACTTGAAGCAGGCAATAAAGCTCTGCCCTTTAAAAACAACCTCGAATGATACCTTTACCTGACGTTCATTTTCTATGATAGGAAACTGAGTGTTTGCCTCCCAGTTCTATTTGAACAATCTGGTTCAAATTCAAGCCCAGTGAGCCCAGTCCCAGGTCCAGCTGCCAGCTCCATACAGATGGGACCTCTTGTAGCACCTGTGGGAACAGCTGGGGGTTCCCAAATCAGTGTTCCCCCAAAACAGTACACTGTGGGATCACAGCCAGGGGAAACAGCAGCCGGGGAGAGGAGGCAGACGTTCCCCCACAGCCCATATCTGGACCACTGGTCTCACTGGTAAGCATTGCCCTGATGGAGCACGAATTTGCCCTCAGCAAAACCCAGAGCCTGAGGTGGGGAGCATGAGTGGTGCAAGGGAAATGTGAACAGCAACAAAAATTGGCTGACCGTGGCAAATCTGCTGCCATCCCACATTGCAGCATCAAGTCTGTGGCAGCCGTACATCTCCTGGTGCTGTGCAGAGAGACAGAAAGTCTGGCAGACCGGCCTGCCCTCATTTCCAGGGCAGAGGCAGCACGAGCTGGGCTCCATCAGCCACAGGGGCAAACCCATCTGGCACCGATGCCTCTCTGCAAAGGGGAACGAGTTACTTTTTCCTGTTCTGCGTAAAACAACCAGGACCAAAATCTCCCTGCCTCCAACTCCTTCATCAGAGGCAACTTCAGATCCCGAACGGCTGCCTGGCAGGCAGCACAACTCCCCTGCAGCCAGTGCAGGAGATGGCTGCTGCTGCTGCCTTCATATGGATGTGGCCAGGACACCTCCCCTGAGCACCCTCGGGCTCCTGTGCAAGTCGCCGGTGTGCCTGTGAGGCTGACAAATGCCCAGAGAGGTGGTCTGTGCTGTCACACAGGCTGCCCTCGCAGCCGCCGTGACCCAGCCAGCACACGCAGCTCCGGTTGCGACACAGCCCGCCTCTCTCAGTGGCTGCTTTTATTCGTCTTCCTCAAAGGCTTAAATAAACAAGAAACAGGTTAAAAACAAAATCTTGGCCCCGGCCCCTTCCTGAGCTGGCTGTTCCATGATGGTTTCCTGCCCGCGCGCGAGCTTCCCCCTCCAGAGGGACGAGGCGCCGGCCCGCAGCCGCCTCGAGTGGGAAACAGGGCCGGGCACCTGCCTTTGATACAGATGCCAGGCTGTTGGAGCAGTGCTCTCCACGCCATCCCCAGCACTCTCCACGTGGAGTGGGAGCTCGAGTGTGCTGCTGGGAGCTGGAGGAGGTTGGCATTCCCAGGGTCACGGCACAAGGAGTCCGGGATGCTCCATGTCAGCTGGGCACCAGCTCCATGGGAGGGGGCATTCCCACAGGCATGGATGCTGTGCACCTCTCCAGAGCCTTCCCTTGCTGGGGGAGAAGGGGAATTTTATTGCACTTGCAATCTGTCATGAACATAAAAACAATCTCAGAGAAGCCCATGGTTGCCCTCAGGCCCCGGGGCACGTGTCGCACTCCAGTGAAGCTCCTCTGGTCATTTTGATGACAGGACATCAGGAGCTGGCCACATCCCCCCCCTCCCTGCCCGAGGTCACCGTATGACAGCTGGGCAAGGCTCCCAGGGCTTTCGAAACACTTCACGTGCACAGAGTTGCCTCACAGCACCTTCGGGATGGATGTTTTCTATTCTTGCCGCTCAGAACTTTCAGAACCAGATAAAAAGATGCCAAGGTACACAGCGAAACGCCGCTCCAGGCAGCGTGCATTCCTCCCTGCCCCTGGCTCTGCACTTTCCTGACAAGGCCCAAATGATTTTCCCCACAGAGCTTTGGTATATTAAAGAGCTTTATGTTCATCATACTGCTGCTAAAACATGCCACTATCTAGCGCTGGCAATATGTTCCTGACTAGGGCTTTAAAGTGTTGTAGATAAGTTATGTGATGTTTTCCATTAAAATTAAAATGGATCAAGTTAAACTCAAGGGAGGCTGATAGCTGCACTTTCATTTTATTTCGTTTTATTTCCTCTTTATGACCAATGCTACACTAATAGTCAAAACTTTGATTACAGTTCCCTAAGGCACCGTGTTGCTTGCAGGACCAGGCTGGAAGCTGCCACCAGCTCTCACATTGCCAGTGTGTCAGCTGCCAGGCATAAGCAGGGTGATGGATGCCAACACAGCATCTAGGGGTCTTTTCCCTCCTTCTACTGAGAAAATCTCTGCTTCTTGTCTCATCTGGCCTGAATCCTACAGGTATGAAGAGACAGACCTGAATTCTGCCTGATTCTGGCACCTGTTGCTGGTGGGATCTCAAACTGCCAGCATGGACTTTGCCACACTGAGATACATCCAAGTGCTTTGAGGGTACTCTTCCAGTGGACAACCTCAGAATCACAGAATCAGCTGGGTTGGAAGAGACCTCCGAGATCATCGAGTCCAACCCTTGATCCAACACCACTGTGATGGCACTCAGTGCCACATCCAGTCTCATCTTAAAAACCTCCAGGGACGGTGAATCCACCCCCTCTCTGGGCAGTCCATTCCAATGCCTGATTACTCTCTCTGTAAAAAATTTCTTCCTAAGACAAAAGAAGATTAAAAAACCCAGCATTTAAGGGTGATGTTCCTGGGAGTGGGTGGACTGTCCTCACAGAAGGTGCAAACTTAAAGGAGATGTACTGTCCCGCTGCAGGCACTTGCCATTGCAACAGTGCCAGTGCTCAGCTCCTCTCCTGCTCCTGCAGAGCCAAACCCCCAAGTGCTCCCCAGTGTACAGGTGACTCAGGAAACTCTTCCAAATGATTCTGGCTACACCAAGAAAAGGTGCTCAAAATTAAATGTATAACATGAATAATGGTAATCTGCAAAACGAGAAAGTAATAAAACAAAGATTTTTAGTCTTCTTCACTATTAAGTTTGTGGGGCTGAGGAATCAGAGAATCATAGAACAGCCTGGAGTGGAAGGGACCTTAAAAATTATCTGTTTCCAAACTCCCTGGCCACGGACAGGGGCGAATGGGGATGGGGCAGTGGTCCTGCTTGCCCAACTGCTTGCCCAGCTGAGCTCCCACCTCCTCAGCTCAGCTCACAGGGCAGGTACAGGTAGTTGTACCTCACGGTGTCTCTGCTCTTCAGGGAGCACCATGCTGGTCCAGGCCTTATTCCCTAGCTCAAAACTTCACACACTGGGGGTTTTAAAGAGGCCTTTGTGTCATACAGCAAAGCCCACAGGCGAGACCTCCTCACAAAAGCCTGAACTCACACGGGCTGAACTTTGGCCATGGCTATTTTAGAAAAATCACAGAGTGAAGTTCAAAGAAAGTAGTGAAATGGCAGCACGGCTTCTTCTCCTCACAGCAGAGATCTGTGGGGACCTGCTGTCCATCCTGCTCTGAAAGGGAGGGTGGGATGAGCATCACCCACTGGTTTCCCTGGCTTGGAGCCTCACCTGCTCACTTCCAGGAGTCCTGCACCCCTCCAACCAATTGCTTCCTCCTCACACCTTGTTCAGGACAGTAAAGGAAATAAAGGACAATAAAACAGAACACTGACCTTTCCAAACCACGGACCTTTTCCAACTCTGACATAAATTCATGACTCTTAATGGGAACACACTGCAGCCTTGGGTTTGGTGATTTAATTCCCTGCTCTTTGCCAAGGCCACCAGCAGGCACGGCAGGTTCACGCTTGGGTCCTGGGAAGCAAAGTATTTTTATGAAGATGCTATTTGAACCTTCACAGTTGTGAAGAGGGTGTGTGCATGTGTGTGTGTGGGGGGAATTACACAACAGCAACGCCTGCCTGAGAGCAGAGGTCCCCAGTGATCCTGCTGGGATGCACAGGCTGGGCACCAGTGCTGAGCCAAGCCATCGGAGGCAGCGGATGCCAGCGCGTCTCACAGGTGGGCTGTGTGGGTGGCACGAGCCTGTCCCCATCCCATGACACACCCCTGGCTCTTTTCCTGGCACACCCCCGTTCCTCTCCACAAGAATGAGGGTCCCTGCCGCTCCCGAGGGAAAAGCACCGTGCCTGGGGAAGACCCGAGGTCGCTGCCACCCTCGCTGTCCCTGCCCTCAACGTGGGAGACCGGGACCCGGCGTGGCCTGGGTGGGCAGGGGCTCATTGTCAGGATGTGCCTCGGGCACGGCGCCTCTGCCCAGCCCGGCTTTCTGACCGCACAAAGAAAACATTTGCCCAGACACAGCCCGGCCCCTTGCCACGTTGAAAGCCTGGCTGCTGGCAGCTTAAAGGGGGTCATGCAATACCTCCCCAGCAGGACACAGAGGACAGGACTGGGACACGAGTTAAACGAGGCTGGTTTTTAGAGCCTTCCTGAAAGCCGTCCTCATAAAAGGCAGCTGTCTGGAAACCTGCTCACCCAAAGGGAGGACAGCACCCCTGTGAAGAAGGGAGGCTTGCCAAGCCTGCCTCTGCTCACGTACAGCCAGGAGCTGTGCAGAGCTGATGTTCCAGCAGCAGCAGCCTGGTAAAACACAGAGGGGGGGAATGACACCCCGGGCAAGTGACCCCTACAAGCAGCATTTGCAAGAGCTGCAGAGCCCCACATACCACGGGGTAGCTCCCTGGGGCACTGCACATCTTGGGGAGTGCTGCCAGCACGGGTGACCATGCCTGCCATCTGGTCTGGGAGCAAAGGCCACCCCGGAAAGAGCAGGGAATTCAGGCACAATGGTGGAGGGGTTATTTCCCAGCTGGTGCAAGGTTCAGAGGTATCCTGGATACCTCCTGGAAGCTAGGATGGGTCTAAGGGCTGTCTTATCCTTCTCTCTGGGACAATGGGTTTTCAGTGACCATCACACATGCCTGTCCTTTCCCTTGAGTATCTGTGCTGAGCTCTGTACTGTCCTGCTTGTCCTCTGGGGCTGGACTGCAGGTTGTGCCTACCTGAGATCAGCAGGGAATAGCTGGGCTTGCCTGTCCAGTGCTGTTTGCTGTACAGTGCAGAGGGCTTCTCCTTGCTTGCACACTCCAGGTACATCGGGGGTGGTGACCAAAGCAGACAGGCACCAACAAAATCCCTGTTTTCTCCTCCTGTCCTTCTAGCTGAAAAGCTCAACACTTCCAGGCCACAAGGAGCTACACAGCAGGAGACTGGGTCTTTGCTCAGAGCCAGATAATGCCTGTACCCAAAAACACACACTGGGCTTTTTCTCTGCTGTCTCTCTCACCTTCTCAGCACTTACCTGTCTGCAGCCAAGTGTCTGGAATGGGGTGGTTTCTGTTTCATAGAGGAGGGGGACTGTCCTGCCTGTCCTGCACCCTTGGATTTAGGAGATCTTGGCCTCCCTCCCATACTTGACCTCTCAGCCACCTCCTTTATCCTGAAGGAGCTCAGAATGACAAGGCTCTAATAAACCCACCACACAGAGAACGAGGGAAAATAATTTAAGAAGCGATGAATGACACATTCTTACTTGCCTGTAATTACACAGTATGCTCCAGCAAGGTATTTTCCTATCACTAATCCAAAACATTTGCACTCCCCTTTCTTGTAGTTTTCTGCTCCTTGATTCCCTTCCAGAGCCACTCCCAGGGTGTCTCTGGGTGCATTCAGTGTGCTTACAGCCTGCCTCTGAATCTCTGCCCCTTTGGAGTTAGGGTGGGGGGAAAGGGGATTTGTGCTTTGGCTTCTCCAGCCTTGGCTTTCCACAACTGCATTTGCAGTGAAGGAAAAGCAGAGGAAGAGTAAAACCCTGAAATTTTGTTTTCCCAGTATGTTTTTTTTTTTTTCCCCTAGTACATTTTCTAATGGGCCATGTGACAGCAGGGGACCCCCATGTACTCTGTATACCACCATAAATATCCAGGTCAGTACCATATGCCCTTATACAGCAAGTCTGACAGTTTTGCTCTGTGTTTGTCCTTTTTAAGACTCTCCCTCTGTTTTTTCTAAGACTGTAAAATATCCCAGATTTCCACTTAATTAAAAAAAAAAAA
>VXBX01002337.1:1534101-1549070 GCA_013400415.1 Scytalopus superciliaris | reverse complement strand
TTGGCTAAGGTATACAGGTGTTGCAAGTGCATTTGTTCTCATCCCGTCTTTATTTAATTCAGTATGTTCCCGAGAGATTCCCCCCCCCCGCCTCCCCCCGAACCTTGCTGTATAAAATGAATGTTACTGCACTGAACTACAAAAAGAACCCCCCCTTCCCTCCTCCATGAAAACACATAGCAACTCATCAGCCTGAACTCATTTTATCCTAAATTCCGAATGACACAAACCGGAGGCCGTAGGTAAACACCTCGCTGTGCAATCAGGAACGATTAAACCAGTTGGGGTAAGTTTCCCATATGGGTTCTCCCCTCATCCCATGCTCAAAATACTGCGATTTCCCTTTCTGGAGACAAACCAGACGCCAGATAATCACACAGATAAAGCTTTTATAATAAGGCTTAAACCAAGACCTTGCCTAGATATTTTTAGTTTGTTGCCAAGGTAGCACTGTGAGAAATCTCACTTGAATGTTATGTAAGAGGTGAGACACCACAGCCTGGCGAGGAGTGTGTGCGTGTCCAGGGTCCGTCAGTCCGTTTGGTGCATCTGCTGCTGCTGTTGCTACTGTTTGCCTCAAACGCTGTGTTTAAACAACGTTACAAAAAAAAAAAAATCTTACTAGCCTACAGAGTGGCTGTATGTAAATAGTTGTTAATACATCCAATTAATGATGTCTGACATGCTATTTTTGTAGGGAGAAAAAAAAAAATATGTGTTAATGATATTTTGAGTTAAATATCTTTTGGGAGGATTTGCTGAAAAAGTTGCACTTTTGTTACAATGCTTATGCTTGATACAAGCTTATGCTGTCTTAAATTATTAAAAAAAAAAATAAATCCTGTCTGCAAGAAACCAGCTGTTTTAGAACAGTTTAGTATGTGATATATTAGAAATCAATCTTTATATTCAGTATTTTCCAGCACTCCATGAATTCTATTATCTAAATATTTCCACACTATTTTGTGATTAAAAAAAATTCTTACTAAGGAATAAAAACTTTAATACACAAAATGGGGTTGTCTACTAATTAAAAACTTAATGATAGTATACAATAATGGGTGCATTGAGCTTCAAACTGTATGACTGTGTGGCTGGCAACAGTTTAATTTGCATTTTTAATCTGGGTTCGAATTTGCTTGGTTTCCTTTAACTCGCTTTAGCAAAGTCTGGCTTAAGATGTGCATGTTTCACACGGCAAAGTGTAAAGCATGTGTGTGGAACACACTGTTTCTTCCTGGCTTCCACTTTCTTCCTCTTCTTCTTGCAAAATATTGATCTTTAAACACAGCCCTGGAGCTGCATGGGAACTCTCTTTGCTCACAAGGAGCAAACTTTACAATCTGCCCGACAATCCAATGACGTATCATAATCTCTGCAGGAATGAATGATGGATATCCCAGCTTGGAAATACTCCATGAAAACTGAGCATTTTGCAGGGTGGGTGTGTGTGGGGGGGAGAGCAGGAGGGGGAATAGAGTGGTGGAGGCAGGCAGGTAATTAATAGCGTGGAAATGCAGCACCCTAAAGAACTTCCACAGATTTAATATTTGAGCCGTAGATCACCTTTTCTTGCAAAAAAATTCTTGCAGGGAAATGAAATTAAGGAACCCCTCAAACAGTAGCCAGTGTTTACGTAAGAGGGAGATGAAGGAAGCGTTCCGTGCTCCCTCTGCTGGTTCTCCCATACCCGTGACTGCACACAAGGAATGAAGTTGGAATGGAATTAAAAAACTCCTAAGACTCGTGTTAATTCCAACAATCCTTTAAAATATAGGAAGAATTATAAACTGGATGAAAAATATGGGGCCTTTTAAACTACTTGAGTAGGCTTGATAAGAAACAGTCTATGTCTTCGCATGGAAGGTGTAGTAATACAATTCCTATTAGAGATATAGGCAGGCTATCTGTCCAAACATCTGAGCCTAGGCCAGGCTTTACACACCTTTGAAATTTCCAGCCTTTGGGAATATGAATCTGTTTAGATTTCATTGGGCTATAAACCTAGCTCCTTATGGGGTTTTATCAATTTCAGTGTTTACCATGTACAATAACAGGAAGGCTTGTTTTTATTAGCCCTTGAATCAAATGTGCCAAATGACTTCACGCCAAGTTGCAGCATCAGTGGAGTCTATTAAATTTTATGACATAAAACATAAAGAGAAAATATGTGTGTTCTGATAATCCCAAAGCCTAACAAAAGCAAACACAGGAGAAAAAGGTTTGTAATTGAGGCTGATAACCCACTACTGCTAGAGGCAAAAGGCAAGTGACAAGGAGGGACCCTAGTGTCAGCCTTAATTATTAAATTTCAGGCTTCCTCAGGTCCCTTTGGAACCTAAATCAATTTGTATGTTTTGTTGAAAAAAAGTCTTAGAAACACTGGAAAAGAGCCTCCCAGCTTTAAATATGCATTCACTTATGGGAATTCTAAGAGTGCAGGACTGGGTGCTACATTTACTGTATCCACTTGAGTCCATACTCTCTTGTCCCATAAACCACAAGATAAGGGGTGCAAGCTTAATTTCTTAAGCAGTAAACTTTGAAAACAGATCATATTATCCAGTATATTATATATACGGCAGGCTCCATCCAATTGTTTTAAATAAACATGGGTGAGACTGTTAAGTCAATGGGAGGTAATATCATGTACCTCCCACTGAAGGACACGGAATTTTTATATTTGGAAGGGTTACAGTTATAGAGCTTGACTATCAGCCCTGTTTAGGAAAAGCCTGACCTACCAATTAAGCCATGTGAGTCCTTTTCTGGAGCGTAATGGCCCCTGGCATAGGTCCTAAGCCTTGTTTTGGGCCTTGTTTAATTTTCACCTCTAGTCAGAGCAAATTGAATGTCTGGCATCCAGCAAGTCTGGGGACTGTGTGCGAGGTGTGTTTCAGCACCAGTAAATTCCCAGTCTGCCCTGTGTTTCCTTTGCCTTTCCAACCTCAGCTCCTGGAGCCATGTGATACCTGTCTTCTTCGGGAAGTTTCCTGCCTGCTGGTTGTGGAAATGAACATGAAAGTACAATCTCAGAGGAAACAAGTAACAAAAATGCCAAATTCCCCCTTTGCAAAGAAAGAGGGGGGGAGATGAAAATCTTGGATTTTTTTTAGAGCCAGTTCCACTCAGGAAAGTCTGAATCTCTGTTTGCTGCCTCTGGCTCTCCTGCAGACTCAGAGCAGCTCACTGAGGAGCAGCAGAGGGAAGCCAGTGCCTCACCTGCCGCCAGCAGCAGCTGTGCAGGCCCTGGACACGTGTGGGCTGGATGTGAGCAAGGGCGAGCTGCCAGTCTGGCCTCACTCTCTGCATCCTCCCTGTGGCTACAGCACCTCAGTCTGCAGGGCTGTCGGCCTGTCACAAGCACTAAGCTCAGCACAGCCTGGGATACGGCAGTGCTGGGGGCTGCAGGAGCTGCTCTGCCTCACTGCACTCACAGGGCACCCAGGGGCAGTGCACCTGCTGCCTTTTCCTGGAATGAGAGCATTCCCCTTCCTGCCCGGCACTCCTGGGTCCCCAGAGGAGGCAGGTGATGCCTGGGACAGGTGGGAAGATATTTCCTTATGCTTCAGAAAGCAGGGGCTGTGATCCCAGGCAGCTCTACCGGGCTGTGGGAGCTGAGGAGAGCTCTTTCTCCTGCCTCCATAAATGCCTGCTGGTTGCTGGCTTGGGTTCTTTATTGTTTTTATTTACTTTGCATTTTTAAAGGAGGAGTCAAGTCACTCTCACAACTGAGCAATTTCCAGACAGCAACCTCAGGAAAAGAGCCACGTAAATATGGCAACTTCTTCCTCAGCAGAAAATTGTCTCCCCAGACATGTTTGGAGTAATACTTGCACTACAGAGCCAGCTGAGCTGACAGACACCAAAGTGGATTCTGTTCTCTCTGTGCTTTATCAACAAGGTTGCCAAGGCTCCAGCCCTGCAGTGGGTGGCAGGCAGGCCCACGGTTTTCTTACACCTAATGTTTGCAAAGGAGCCCTTTTACATGGGAGCAGCAGTCCCTCTGCATGGGCCTATTTATAGCATTAAGGTTTTCAGACCTGGCCAGAGCCCCCTGAATTGGCCTCAGGTTTGGATCCCGTGAGCACTGACCCTCATCAGCACTCCTGCTGGATCACCACTTCCAGTAAAGCCCTTTAGGGCTGGGCCCCAGGTTCCAGCTGCAGCACCTGAAATACCAGCATCTCCATCAAAAACACGTGGGAACAATCACAAACCACCGAGGGCAGGCTCTGCAAGTAATCAAGCAGCCCGAGATGCAGGGGAAAAAAAATCTTCTCTTCGCAGAATCACAGGATGGGTCAGGTTGGGGGGACCACAGTGGTTGGTCTGGTGCCACCTCCCTGCTCCAGCAGGGCCATCCCAGGAGCACATGGCACAGGATTGTGTCCAGATGGGCATGGAATATGCCCAGGGAGGAGGCTCCACACCCTCCCTGGGCAGCAGGATCTCCAGCTGTGCTTGCAGGGCTGCCAGTCCGAGGAACAGAGAGCATCTCCTTTGGAAGTGTTGCCCTTCTGCAAGGGACTGAGAGGCTGCAAAGGACCAAACACGAAAAATCTTCTCATGCCGTGCTTGAAACGAGAAGACACGGTTCTTAAGCTTCGCCAGGGGAGGGATAAGGTTGGATATTAGGAGGAATTTCTTCACGGGAAGGGTGATCAGGCATTGGAAGGGGATGTGGCGGAGTCACGGCCCCTGGAGGCGCTTAGGGAAGGGACGGACGTGGCAGTCNGCTTCCCTCACGCCGCCGTCACGCGCCCGCCCGCGTGACCGCCGCGCACGCTGCCCGGCACGTGCCGCCGCCACCCGCAACACCCATTGGCCGGCCGCGCTCGGTGGGCGTGGCCAGAGGCGGTGGCGGCAACAGCCATTGGCCGGTTGCCGTTTGTGGGCGGGGCCTCCGGCAGGGAGGGGGGGAGGGGGAGGCCCCGCCCCTCAGCAATGGCCGCCCGGGACTCCGGGCGGAACACACCGCTGAGGGCAGTGAGTCCGACCCGCCGGCTGCATTAAGCACCGCCGGGCAGCACTGTCTAATCGCCCGTTTCTATGAGTAAATTCTTCCTGGTGTCCAGCCTAAGCCTGCCCTGGCGCAGCTGAAGGCCCTGTCCGCTCGGGAAGGGCCACCGCGGGGCTCGGAATCCTGGAGGTTTAAGAGGTTTGCGCGATGTTGATGTGATATTGTGCAGGTATGGACCGATTCTGTACAGAAGGTAAAAAAGACCGAGAGGTTTCCAGCCCTTGAGGGCATCAGCTGGAGGGGTTGGGGAACACCTNGGAGGAATTTCTTCACGGGAAGGGTGATCAGGCATTGGAAGGGGATGTGGCGGAGTCACGGCCCCTGGAGGCGCTTAGGGAAGGGACGGACGTGGCAGTCGGTCTGCCTGACAGGGTGGTGTTGGGTCACGGGTTGGACTCGCTGACCTTAGAGAGGTGTTTCCCAGCTTAATTGGCTCTGCGAAAAGCGACGGGCTGGTTAGTCCGGACGGCAGGAAGCGCTCACAGGCAGCACCCACCCGCACCCAGGGTGCTCCTGCGGGGGCGCCANGGCAACAGCCATTGGCCGGTTGCCGTTTGTGGGCGGGGCCTCCGGCAGGGAGGGCGTGAGGGGGAGGCCCCGCCCCTCAGCAATGGCCGCCCGGGACTCCGGGCGGAACACACCGCTGAGGGCAGTGAGTCCGACCCGCCGGCTGCATTAAGCACCGCCGGGCAGCACTGTCTAATCGCCCGTTTCTATGAGTAAATTCTTCCTGGTGTCCAGCCTAAGCCTGCCCTGGCGCAGCTGAAGGCCCTGTCCGCTCGGGAAGGGCCACCGCGGGGCTCGGAATCCTGGAGGTTTAAGAGGTTTGCGCGATGTTGATGTGATATTGTGCAGGTATGGACCGATTCTGTACAGAAGGTAAAAAAGACCGAGAGGTTTCCAGCCCTTGAGGGCATCAGCTGGAGGGGTTGGGGAACACCTTAGCACAGGCTGTTTTCTCACTTAGATTCCTCTCAAATAACAGTATTGTTTCTGCGAAGCTCATAGAATCACAGAATTCGGGTTGGAAGGAACTTTAAAGATCATTTTGTTCCATCCCACCCTGCCACCTCCCCCTATCCCAGGTTGCTCAGAGCCCCATCCAACCTGCCCTTGGACACTCCCAGGGATGGGGCAGCCACAGCTTCTCTGCCCAGCCTGTGCCAGGGCCTGCCCACCCTCACAGGGAGGAATTTCTTCCCAATATCCAATCTAACCCTGCTCTCTGTAAGTCTGAAGCCATTCCCCTTGTCCTGTCCCTCCAGGCCCTTGGAAATAATCTCTCTCCATCTTCCTTGTAGCCTATGGATATAGCAAAATAAGGTCTGTAGGAGAAGGCAAGACCTTTTATTAGCAAAAAATTTTTAAAAAAAACCAGACATGGAAGAGCTAGGCTGGAAAACCAGACTAGCTTTCAAGCACCTCCAGCCTTTCCATAGCTGCATGGAAGGACCAGGAGTCCCCCTAGCTGAAACTGCTATATGTTTTATATACCTGAACTTATTTATCTGGAAGCTGCCAGTCATCCCTCACCTTACCTGTCACATTCCCAGTCCTGATGTGTGTTTCAGACATACCCCCCACACAAACCCAAGGTTGGAAGACCATGAACTGCATCCCATGGAGCCTCCTGCTTGCATCAGGGAAAAGCGTGGATACAGCACTAGCAGCTCATGTTTGCTTCCCACCACAGCCTAAGGGCGTGGAGCAGCCATCGATCCCGGCCACACCACAGTCCTGCTGCCACTCACATGACACAGTCTGGACACAGGAGTCACCAGATTCCACGTGAGAGCCACAGCTGCCCCGGACACGGACTCAGCACAGCCCGTGGGACCAGGACAGAGCAGTACAAAGGAGTTAACAGGACACATCTCCACCCTCCACTTGCTCTGGGCTCAGATGATTATCACTGCCTTCTACTCAGAGCTCTGCCCTGAAGCCTTTCACAGGGGGTGATGCACAAAGCAGTGTTTTTTTAAGAGCTGAACTAGATTTGCTCCCTTTATTTCAGAGCTGGTGGCAGTGCTGACATAGTGGCACCTGTTGGACAGCACAGCATGGTCAGAAGAGGTAACTCACCTAAGAGGAGAGACCTAGGCTCCAGCCCTGCTTTGCAGCACGTTTATGCATTTTATGTTGCAAACCCACTGGAATAAAAACAGATCTTCACAGGAGCTGGGGTGGGAACTGGCACTCTGGTTTCCTCTTCCCCCAAGACTCTAATCGAACAGGCTAAAGCTATTTCTCAGTAAGCAACTGCTTTATCATTCTGTGCAAACTAGGGCAAGATCTACCAGAGAAACAGCACACATCTCTGAGAGCAGCTTTTGGCACAGGGAGCAGGAGATGCAGAGGTGAACCTCCTTGGAGGAAGGATATTCAATCCCCATCACCTACTGTGAGATAAATGTTCTAGTCAGTGAACTATGACTCAAAGGCAGGACTGCTCCTTTTCCAGCTTGAGCTTTTTGTGTGAGGAGTGGTGCCCTCTGTTGTTCCAGGGAGAAGCTGCTGGGAGCCAGGGAACTGAAGCCACGGTGGGGTTTGTTTTTTCCACTGCTGCTGACTCCTACAGATGCTTGGTTTGGACACACAGGCAGTTTTGCTGAATGCACCCAATCAGGGCTTCGTTTTCCAGAGTGAAGTCAGGAAGGAGACATGTGCAGAGGCATATGGACCAACAGGAGTAGGAAAAGACTGTTTAATAACACTGCTTAAGAAGTCAGAAAGCGTGTAGAATAGGCAAGAACTCCTTATTACAGGTGCTACCAAGGTAACTGAAAAATACAGCAATGTGTGTGGACCAGGGTCACAGTTAAGGCTGCTTGTATCCTTCAGCAGGATACCTGAGGGAGAAGGTGCTACCTTTGCTTAACAGGCTGCCACCATGAGACAATCCTCATGGGCACTCCTAGTCTGTCTGTAAATAAAAATACACCTGTGTGAACCTGGACTGCACGTGTTCCTGCTCCTTGGCACTGCAGAGAGAAGCTGTGTGTTTGGACTGCAGTTTGTTCTCCAGACCAGAGAAATAGGAACGTAAGGGTATATCCATGTCTGGAAAACCCCTATTGAAACTGGTCACGGGGCTAATTCCGGTGTTGTAAATTACATGGCAAGTACAGTTATTTAAAATGACCTTTGAGAGCAATCTGTGTGCCATGCCCCAGGAGCCATCCATGGGAAGCACACTCCCATCAGTGTCCTGCCAAGCCCAGAAGGTATTTCCAGGAATCCAGCTGTTTGCTGTGATTGCTGAACATGCCGAGTCTGCAATAACTGCTTTTAAAAGTACACAGTAGTGTCACAGGATTGCTTGAGTTTAGTAACCCCAGGGCAATACATTCAGAGGGGTAGAGGGCAATTCACCTGCCTGTCAAAGTCAGTGAGAAGGTGGTGCATGTCCCTTCCTTTTGTTTTCCTTGGAGATTGCCTGTACCTTCAGGGACAAAGCTGACTGGGCTGGGGCTTTAGTTAGGGCTAACTCAGCACTTTCCCTAGTGGGTACAGTCAAAGTACAAGCCTGTAAAGAGGGGATCTCCTGATGCATCTGTAGAGCAGTGCCTTCAAGATGCAAGCCCAACCCCGTGAGTGAAAGCACCTCCAGAATGCAGGAGAATCTCAAGCTTCTGGCTGACAGGAGAAGCAGTAAGCTAAGTACAGACACCTTAGCAGACTCAAACTTTTAACCCCAAAACAGCTAGCCCAGAATTCCATCTTTCAGATGGAGATCCTTTTAATAAAAAGCCTGTTACCTTTTCACCTGGTTTTAATCAGAAATGGAGGCAGGGAAATGCAGTGAGCCCACCTCCAGTGCATCACAGGGTGTGTGCACTTCTATAGCCAAAATGAGATAGAACAATGCCACAAAGATTTTCTTTATTCTTAGTTTAGGCTCAAAGAATATTTTGTGTCTTGAAGGTGAAAAGCTTATGGAGGTAACCAGAGTCTTGATGAAGAACAAGAAAACACAAAACTGACACTTTAACGTAGAATAGCTTGTTATAATTGTTAATTTTGCCTCACACTTCTCAGACTACTGAGCCTCATTTTGTGATTTCCCACAGCAACTTGTCTGGTGTGACTGCACACTGGGGGCAGGCCAAGTCCATTTTTCCTCCCAAAGGAGGTGTATATTCCTAGAAGTAGGTGCCTCCTGCTGTACAGTTCATCAGATGACAAACAAAGGTAACAGGAAGAACTTTATTGAGCGGGACAAGAGATAAGATGCGGCAGGACTGATTATTCATTGCCTTGTCAAATGCTGGCAGCTGCACTAATTATTGCTGAAATAGGTTCAGATGGCAACATCTTTAAGTGATCCTTCATGCAGCACAGCTGAGTCTGTGCTAAGCCATGCTGAAGGGCATTTATTCTGTGCAGGACTCTGGAGTAAGTGCAGCTGAAGTGTTTGTTAGTTAATTAAATTTATTTGGAGCATGTAGAAAACACTTTGGAATCGGGAAACAACTTTAAAACGGCCCCCTCCTACAATTCTACCTCTGGTGCCTTTTATCTCTTCAGCCCCTAATACCAAAGGGCAGTTGGGTATCTACAGAAAACTGTGACATGGTAACCTGTCATGGTGCATTACTGGTTACACACACCTTGTTAGAACATCATCAGACTTGTGGGAACACTGGAACATTTAGGGCCACCAAGCAAATCTCAGCCTGTTCAGTCAATCGTTTCTATTGATTAGGTGCAACACTCTCCCAAAGCAGCACTTGCAAAAGGATTTAGGCTGCCTCCAGTAATAGAATCGCTTTGCAAAAAGAGAGCTAAGCAAAAGTTGAAAGGAGATTTTATTCCTTCACTTGCCTTTCCTCTTTGCCTGTTTAGAAAAAGAAATCTACTGAAAGCTAAACAAGAATTCACCTTCAGGAACCCCGGCTTCCCTCCACATGTCTGCATCTTGCTATCACTGTGGGGTAAAACTAACTCAGAGTGACTTCTTGTCATCCTCTTGATAGGATATAAAAATACATTTCATCCAGCAGTATCTGGATGGCCCAGCCAAGTTCGGGACCACGTTGTGCTAAGTAGTATTTGCCAAACAAACAGGAAATGAGATGCTGTTTCCCACAGGGCCTTCCATATGTATAGCCAAAGTCAAAGGGGATGAGGCAGTATTATCTCAAGCTTACAGCTGGGGGACTCCAATCCAGAGGGATTATAGTAACTCGCCCAAGGTCACACACAGGAAATCTGTGGCAGAGCTGGGAAATGAAACAAGAGCTTCCCAGGCACAGGTAAATATGCCAGGCATGGGATAATCTCTGAAACGGAATGTTTCGACCCACATCCGTACAGGTTTCAGAAAGCTTCCAGGCCTGCACAGAAACTGCAGGAGTTGCATCATTTGTGTGTCAGCTACACACACGAGGCCAGCTAGGACGTGGTTCTTTGTAAGTATCACTGTGTCCTTTCTGAAAGACCCTATTCAGAGCTGGAATGCTGGTGTCTCACGCGATTCTCTATCACGTGCTGTGTATTCCTAGAAAACCGGCTTCTCCCGGCACTGCGTGGCTGCTCCGTGTGCTGCTGCTCTCTCGTGTGGGCCTGCTGGGAACTGCAGCGTTGCCGCAGACCAGGGGATAAGGTTATCAGGTGCCCTGCATCCGGCAAACCTTTCGCAGCAGCTAAAGGACGCTGCTGCCTTTCTCATTTACCCTGTCACTGTCTCGTCCCTGCTTGCTTGGTACGTGACACGACCAGGTCACCCAGGCAACCCCACTGCACGTTTGCCAGGTCAAGGGAACACTTAAGACAAGTTAGTAGCAACAAAAGGTAGTTAAAGGTCGCCTGGTGCTCTCGGGTTTCTCTGCAGCTTGCCAGAAGGGCCAGTTCTACCTCCTCGGCTAAAGTTCCCCTCAGGTTGATTGTGACTGCT
This sequence comes from Scytalopus superciliaris, assembly GCA_013400415.1. NCBI lineage: Eukaryota > Metazoa > Chordata > Aves > Passeriformes > Rhinocryptidae > Scytalopus > Scytalopus superciliaris. Next base: position 1,538,151 of record VXBX01002337.1, on the reverse strand, counting down.
AAAGCCAAATCATCTTTTCCAGGCACATAACATTTCAGGAGCAGCAGCTTGGCACCCCCCATAAAAGGGATATGCTAGTGCAAGTTGTGATAGGCAGTAATTTAGGAGAATTCCCAACTTAAAGGCTGGCCTGAATTTCATTTTAGCAATAGCTCCTGATGGTACCCTGTGATACCATGTCACCAGCTTGATGCTGGATGATTCACTGTCCATCACACCGGTAGTGGAAGGGACTTCAGGGTTAAGTATGAATGAGGTTAAAGGTGTTTCATTTGGTCTACATCTCACTTCCCTCCTCCCACCACCCTGTCCTTTCTGTTTTGTTTTAACCAGAAGCCATCCCTTTCAAAATACCTAGGCAGGAAATCATTTGCACTCATTTGTGTTGCACTGGATAAGGTTTGTATTAAGCAGACTTCCCAGAATCACAGAGTATGCTGAGTTGGAAGGGACCCACAAGGATCATTGAGTCCAACTCCTGGCCCTGCACAGGACACCCCAACAATCCCACCATGTGCCTGAGAGCCTTGTCCAAACACTTGAACTCTGTCAGGATTGGGGCTGTGGCCACTGCCCTGGGGAACCTGTTCCAGTGCCAGACCACCCTCTGGGTGAAGGATCTTTTCCTAGTATCCAACCTAAACCCTCCCTGACATAGCTCCAGCTGTTCCCTTGGGTCCTGTCACTGGTCACCAGAGATCAGTCCCCTTGTGAGGAAGTGGAGGGGCAAAAGCCCAGCTGGAGCTCTTCTGAATATTTTTCTCCAAATTTTTGCACATTAAAAATGAAAACTTTTCTTGCCTACAACTTGACCCACGATTGAATATTAGATCTTTTATACTGCACTTTCTCACTAAGTCTTGCAATTCCTTACTGCCTTCCTCCTTTTGCAGAGGGCAAGACAAAGTGTGTAGCTGAAACAAGAAGCACAAAATAGCTTATGCAACCATGATGGAGAGAAAGGGGAAAACTATAGCTTGAACAATAGCAGCGTTCTGTGTCTGTGTTTTTCAGGAACAAAACTTACTTAACTAGTGCGGACCCACCACAAATACTGGAGATAAACACACAACCTCCAGCTCTCACAGCCAAAAACTCAGTCTGGTGCAGCAGTGTTTTACCTCTCTCAGCTTCTAGATGACTGAACAGAAGCGTGATGGTACTGTGATGACACTCTTCCACTCTGTCAGAGACAGTAGGGATCCTTGCAGCTTTTCCACAGCCAGGAATTCTGATCTGAAAAACCTCCAGACATCAAAATTCAGTTTGCACGCGGGATGAGCGTCTGTCCTACGCAGGACAGGAGTCAGTGCAGAGCAAATCCACATTCACAGGAGAGAAACTCCAGGGCTGTGTGTCTTGTGCGACAGCAAGGAGGTTTCCTGCCTGAGGGAGGCACAGACAGACCCACCAGGAGTGACATGAGGACACTGGCAGTGCCTGAGCTGATCAGAAAAGTGGCGAGGTTGCTCAGTTAAGTTTATCATTTCCATTTGCATCAGTTCCTTGCGGCACTAGCACATGCCAAAGAGGCTCTTTTCAAGTCCCCCCGCCCTAGACAGTAGCTCATGTTTAACACATCAGCCCTGCAGTTTGCTGATCTGGCAGCACATGGAACAGGGAGCTCGCTGCACAGGATGGAAAAAGGTACACTGCATACCTACCTGGAAAAGTGGAACAGAACAGACCAGTTAAGATTGCCTCCATCCAGTATTTCTGGACAAAGTTAATGATGAAGCAGTGGCTGACCTAGAAAATACTCATTAACACTAGCTACAATACCAAAGGCAGCAAATGTATCATCATTTTCAAGAAATGCAGTAATGGGGACTGTTGCTCATTGTGGTCTACTTCAGACACTAGACATCTTAGTTGAAACAATCATTAAAAATTTGGATTATAAAGAAACACTGCCTAGCTGACACAGCTGTGACAGGCAGAAGAATTCAGTACAGCTTCTGAATGAAATGGACCATTAATCTGGTCTGGTTTTGCAACTCATTAGTGGCCCAGTTACACTGAGCTAGTTAGTGCTGCAGCAGCCACATACAAATGCACCACTTTGTTCTTTAAAGGCAAAGCAGAAGATCAGAACCATAGGCTGTACCCCTGGCTCTGCTGAGCACGCTGGGAAACCTTAGTTACCACAAAACCCAGCCAGCTGACTTGCACAGGGGCAGAAAAGGGCACTTTTCAGGACTAGAGGGCCTCCACAACTTACAGGGTCCCGACAACACGAGTGCCACGTGCTAGGGTTCCAGTGGAGTTCATGACATTGTCTCATCACCAGTCAACACTGCTACTGCTGTTAGCTCATTGCTCCTCACCTCTAATGAGCTTAGGCTCCAGTTAGCTTAGGAAAATCCATTTGTTGGGATATTAGACTAAGGACTGCATGTGGATGGCTTAAATCACAAGTCTCCAGCTGTAGCAAGTTCTCTGCCTTGATTAACTCAAATGATCTCAAGCAATGTTCACACCTAGTTCAGTCCTCAGCACAATAACTACACCTGAAACAGGCCTTCAGTCTCTTTTCAAAGCTTAATTTCTTTCCGCTCCCTGAGGCATCAGGGCACCCTGCATTTGTTGTGCAAAGCTTCTGTGTATTCAGTTCCTCTCCCTGATCACTTCCCTGTGAACCTCTACCCCTTTGCTTTACATTACACTTCTTCCAAGTGGCTGACCAATTCTTTTCAGGGTTAATATTAATCTTAGTAACAGTTCCTTAGCTGAAAACAAGCTCCCTACTCTCTTGTAGTGCCTGGGGGCTTTATCTGATTAAGATTACAGAATGTGCACACGCTTATAGCAGAGAACCTCTCCTGTCTGCCACAGAGGCCCCACACCAACCAGCTGTGTGTCCCACACTGCCAAGGATATTGCCATTTAGGATTGTCCAGCGTCCTAATGCTCGGCACAGGGCCCTTTCTGAAGGTGTTTGAGCTGCAGACATACCAAGCTTTCAGGCCCAGTGCTCTGTGACAGAGTCCCAGCAGCTGTACCATGAGATGTGCGCGAGGTGAGCGGTGCAACTCCAGCAAACCATGAACTGGAAAGACCCAGAGTTTCAGAGGGGAATTTATTGTATGGGAGCATATCCAATATCTTTTTTTTTTTGTCAACCATTCATGAGAATAATAAAAAATAGAAGCTTTTTTAAATGACAAAAAAATATAGTTACATATAATACAGATTTTCATCTTGCATTGAAGCAGAGCAGTAATAAAATGCTCACTCGTGTTTTCACAGTTAGTTTGCTTCCCTAGGTTAAAGCGCCAGCAACTCCAACCTCTCAGTCAGAACCCCTGGTTAGTAGTTTCACAGGATGGCCGAGAGGGTGAATGCTCTCTGCACTCTGATGCCCTGTACAGGTAGAGCAGGCACACTTGATCCACGTCAGAACTACTAAAATTTTCAGAGGTACCAGCTATGCTTGAGGCATCCTTGCTGCAACTGAGAGACTTCTGTATCAGAACATGGTTTTAGGCCCAAGTCAGAAACACATCTGTGGAACACTTAAGAATGTGCTTAAATCCCCTTTGGTTCAAAGGGCTCGGAGTTGATCCTTTGTGACCACCTTGCTCTGCCCTCACAAGCACTACGAAGCACTAACCAGTACTTGATCACACGTGTAAAGTGCTTGCAGGACCACAAAGGATTTAACATTCTTCAGCACTCCATTTCCTTGAGACCTAAAGGCATTCACTGCATGCATACATTTATGTATATACTACACACACTTCCCCCCCAGCCTCCCCCCCTGTATTATTGCAATAATTCTTTGCTGGTATAACAGCTGATATACCAAGTTTCACTTATTTAGTTTTCTATAAACATAGAAAAAAACACCTGAAGAGAGCTAGAACAGCTTTCAATCAGTCACTATATTGGCATTGAAAGCTTTATTTTGAAAACTTTAAGCAGCAATACTGAATAAATAGACAGAATGATTGTTTTGTCATCTCCATACAACCGATGGCCTTCATCCAAAACATTAAAATACTGTAGCAAATAGAATAAACATGCATGTTTCAATGTTCTAAAAAAAAA